>VNJU01006436.1:0-43266 GCA_008042675.1 Drosophila seguyi | reverse complement strand
GGCCATGCACATAAACATTAAATAGCCGCTCTTTAATTAAATATATAAAACCCCCTCGCTAAGAATTATTTCCAGCTATCCCACCGTCCAAAGATCTTTCGGCGATGGAGCTGCATTAAAATATGTAAGTGCAACAACAACAACTAATTTATTATTTTTTTTGCTTTGCTCTCGTCTGTCGGGAAGATAAGCTTTCTTATGCCTTTTTTATCAAATACGTCAGTGATTACGACAAAACATGCAAAAGCTTATCTAACATAAATGCATTCCGCTTATCTGCCCGATCGCGCTTATTCAGCCATTCAGCATTACAAAATTTTAAGAGCGAAAAGCTTCGTACATAGCGCTATAACATCTACCGAAGAATCGCTACACTGAGCGAAAAATGTTTGTGAAGAAATATTAAAATAATTTAACTTTTGATTTTCCTAATTTAATTTAATATCTCCTTTGCTCGTAATGACTATTAATTAAACATTAAATATTAAAATTTAAATTTAAAATTTTAATTTCACTTATTTTTTTCATCTCATGTTCTGTCAGTGTATACCTATGATTGAAAGAAAAGCTCCCTCTCTTTGGGTAAACTTTCCGTATGACAGCATACACTAAGAGAAATTTAAATTATAAAAAACAAATTAAATAAATAATATAAGGAAAATAATGAAATTAATTAGTTCATTTTGTTTGTTATCATAATTTTGCTAATATTTTTCAAAGCTTTTAGTGCGCCTTAATAAAAGCCTTAATTATTAAATAATGGCAAAATTCCCTACATTTAATTAATTTAGCATTTATAATTCTTTATAGTGTATTTTTATTGCTCTTATTTTCTCATTTATTCTTATGGTTTAAATACACTACTATTATGTTACACTATATTCACTATGTATTAATATATTTTATACATTTAATTTGCCTATACTTTTAACCCTTTTACTTTCCAGCAGTTTTCTCGAATTATTCTTTTCTATTAAAATACCAAGCCAATTAGGATAAACGTAAAGAGATGTAATTTTCTTAGCTTTATTTTTTTGTTATTTTTTGTTTTAAAGAATATCTCTATATCGAAACAATTATGAAGTCTAAAAATAAATTTGTAATCATGTCGGAAGTTCATTAAATCTTATTATTGGAAGCCATATCAAAACCGAAGGATGTCCTGAAACAGGATAACTGACTAAGGGATCGCCAGCCTCGGCTGTAGCTATGCGATCATGGTAGGGTGGGGCAAAGGGGGCTGAAATTCCATCACAGCTCCCCTGTTTAGTTGTCCGATGCCAATCATCTGTTTTCCTTTCTTTCTATTCCTCTCCTCTCCCCTTCACAGTACGCGAGGTAAATAATTATTGTTGTACACAGAGCATTGTGAGATCAGTATTTTTCTTATATACCCACTCCCAACTACCGAACTAATTTTGAGCCGGAACCAGCGCGTACATTCCCACTGTCGCTCACTCCCAACATCTGCTCGCCCCAAAACATTCGTTACACGTTACATGGTACGTTTTTCTGCGGCCAAAGGCCCCGACTTTAACTAGTATTAAAGTGGAATTTGCGGCCATCGCGTTGCTAAATATAATGAAAGCGGGGTCAGAAACAATAGTTGCCCAGTCAAAGTGAGGCGAGTGCCCTGAAGTCCACAGAACTTGCCAGCTTCTTGGATAAATTCCAATGGCGCTAGAGTTCGCTTTTGACATGGGTCCGGTCGGTATGCTAAGAATCCCGCTGCACCCCTTGAAAGGGACTGAAAATAGTAAATAACAGCAAACAACAGAAGGGCAACTGACAAGACAACACCACTACAGCAGCAGCAGGAAGTTCCACCAACAAGAGCAACAATATTTTTCGGCTGCGCACAACAAATGTTACAAGGCCGGATTCCCAGGGATTCGGTGAGGGGGAAGGAAGGATACGGCGAAGGACAAGGAGAAGGGTGAACAGTAACTATTTGGCTTGTCCTGCTCGGGCTTCTTCTTCATCTGTTGGTGTCATTTGTTAAAGAGGCTTGTCAACATGCCTTATAACAAGCTGGCTCGGACTTCAAGCTCAGACCCAAGGGCAGGGACTCCAGACTCTGGACTCCCGACGCCCGGCGCACGGCGCCCGGCTCCAGACTGCAGCCGGAAGATTCGGCTGCGAAGAAGTCTTGGGCTAACGAAAGCAATAATATTTTAGCTTTTGTTATAGGCTTGGCTCCTGCCTTCGGATCGTTGCTATCGCTGCCACAGTGCTGGGGCTGGCTGCTTCTTTATTTGTTGTTCGTATTTTGTAGCATACTTCTGTGCATTATTTGCACAGCACTTGTACAAAACTGGAGACGAACGCTTTGGCGTTGGCTTTTCAATTTGCCAGAGACATTTGTTTGTGTGTGTACACAAAATATTATTTTCTTAATTGGTGTTTATTGTGTGTCAGGCGCACACACACGGAGCGTCAGAGCGAGCGAGCGAGCACATACTTTCTGGCCAACTCCCGAGAGTGCCATAAAAATGTCAGCAAACTGACCCTGGATCTGGATCTGGTTCTGCTTCTGCACCCCTACTTGGGACTGCATCTATTAAATGCCCTGAGAGGGCTGCCCCGAAACTCATGTAATTTTCAGTTGACCTTTTCGGCTTCCCCTTCCCCATCTACGTGCGCCCTCAGAGCGACAAAGAACAAAAAGATGCACGTTACCAGCCGTATCTTGTCCTGTAGCAAATTGCTTATGAAATTGCAATTTGAGCTCGCTCTGGGCACTGATTTTTATTTAATTTGGCCTGCAGTGTAGACGGTCCCACATCATGGCAATGGACAGCCAGTAAAAAATATATCACATTACACGTACGGGGACTGTTTTGCATGGCAGATCCTGGTTAGTCAGTGAATTCGGGCTCGAATGTTATTTACTGTAGCTGCAAATCCTCAAAATGCCTCAGGCCTGGAGGCCGAAAGTTTGGTTGTTTATCAACTGGCAGAAGGTAGTCGAAAGTAGCCTCCCGCTCCGCTCCCGTTGACCGACCAAAATCAAGAATAATGGTCCCATCGGGCATTTCGACTACGTGTCGGTGCCTTGTATTAGAGTGGGCTCTGGGTGGGAAACTTTCCGCAGACTCGTATGATTTGTATGCAAAGTGCTGGCCTCATGCCTGGCAGAGTTCAATTTCAGCCCGGCCGCTTGGGCGGGTCAAGTTGTGTGTTTGTGTTTTGCAGCTCGCAGTTGGCCATATTGATAAGTTCTGCCGGCGACGGATTTGATTAGACATGCTGGTCAAACTTTTAAGCACACACATGTATGCCTCCTCAGTGTTACCTGGGTTACCTGCCCCTGCAACTGCCCGACAGACCAACCGACTGACCGACCGGACGTCATATGTTGCATCCGGATGAGTTTATTTGATTTCTTCTGCCCTCTGACTAGATGCGTTCAACTGCGAGTGTCGTGCCGCAAATGCAATTTACCGACATGGAGCTCTTTCCATGGCCCCAATGGCCCAAAGGCTTCCCAGCTCCAGACGCAGCCCCGTGCACATGCATCAAACAAATTCGATAGCTTTGCCATCGCATAATAAGCGTAAACGTTGGCTAACAAGATTCATGCTACGCTCTTGCGCCCAAGAGGCAAACATGCAATGGCCATCAACGGCGTCCAGTCGACCGGAGACCTGCCTCGTGCTTCTCCTGCTCCTCCCCGAGATCCCGAGAACCCGAGCTCACGAGCTCCCCGTCGCACCGGCTCATTGCCATCGTGCTCCTGCCAGCAAATGACTATGACGCGACCGGTGGCCAGCGAATGTCGCGCGCTTAATGCAACTTTGTTGCTGATGCTGATGCTGATGCCTGTCCAGTGGACCTTCCCTGGTCAGCAGCGATTGAAAAATCCCACTAGGGCGTTTTTAATTGGATTTTAAAATACTTGTCCCATGCAGCGGCAGCGGCAGGCAACATCAGGCATCAGAGGCGAGCGGAGGAAGGACCGGGGAGACCTGCCTCGTCTGGCCTGGCCATAACATGGGCCTGCCTTCTCTACTCTCAGCCCTGCAAGCGGGCTACAAGGCCAACATATCGACCAGAGCCCCATTCACAGTTTCGTGCCGTGGGTTTGAGGGGGCCTCAACACGCTCGTTATCCTTGTTTCCTGCTGTAGCTGCTGCTGCTGCTCCTGCTGTCCTGCTCCTCTGACATAGCTCCTGGCCCTGCAGCGCCCCCACATGCTACTCCTTCTTCTGCCGCTGCTGTGCACAATTTGGTTACGTGTTTGACCGGCGGCGATTTTTCATGGTAAGGCTTTTTTTGTGGGGTGCAGCAGGGCTGCATTGGGGTTTCCCATACATTACTGGCATTGCAAATTTGTATTGCAAATGTGCGAGTTGTGGCAAGGCATGGACAACCCTGGACGTCCTCTCCTCCATTTAATCGCAAGTGCTGCCCGAAATCTCGCCATAGCATGCCCCGTTTTTGTGTCACCAAGATTGACCCATTAGTTGGAAGTCGAAAAAAACACTGTGAGTTGATATCACTGTATCGAGGTGAGCTGTCCTTGAAGCCGGCATTAAAATAATTGAATCGATCTTGAGGAGGCAGCCAGCCGACAACTATGGCTCACTCTTCATTTTAATGACAGCTCAACTTTTGCATTAGCATTAGCATATTTGATTAAAAAGTGTCATTAGGCTGCTCCGCCATGCAGCCGCTCGCAGCTCCAACAGCTGGCTGCGTCATTTCACGCTTCACCGGAAGTTGCACAAGACGCTAAAAACTTGCGCACTTGCTTACATTTTAATTTCAACTAATTGCCGGGAATGGGAGAATCACCTCTCACCACTCCTCCTGCTGTTGCCCGTTAAGTAATTAAGGCGTTGCACTTTGTTAGCTTTTTGAAGAACGAGAAGCTGTCCTGCAAACTGTTCCTTTACTGATTGTTGAAAGTGTTGTCCGTTGCCTTGACTTGATCTGCATGCAAATTCAATCCGCCGCTCTTTCATCAAAGTAACATTGAGCAACTTGGACCCAACTGCTCCGCGGACTCACCTCTTTCGCGGGCTAATTTGCTTTTAATTAAAATAATGACTCCAAGTTCGACAATTATCCGGCAGGCGGACTGCCTGCGACATCCTTGAAAAGGTAAATAATCAAATGGTTCCTGCAAGAGTTGACTAGTCGGACTTCGGCCAAAGACACATAATTATCCGTAGTTAGGTGAGCACCAATCAACATTGTTTGTCCGGGATGGTAATGAATTTTGCTCTCCAATGGAGCTTCTCTACGAATACCAAGTTAGATAAGGACTTATGCACTGATGTAACAATAAAGACATTTATGCGTCTTCTTCTAGTATCAGGCACCTTGTTAGAGGTGCTTTAACATTTTTGGCCAGAACAAAATGCCAAGACTTCTCGTTTGCCCCACCCAAAGTTTGCTTTTCACAAAGTTATGCCAAGAAAAATACATTTCACGTAAAGAGAAAAAGCCTGGCTAAAATATACAAAAACAAAAATAAACAAGCACAAAGGAAACATACAAAAAATAACACAAAAGACACAGAAAAATGGAAAACAAAATCAACTTTGATTTAAGTTTACAAAAATGCTTAGCAATGCCTTTTTTTAAACTTTTTTTGTGTGTTTCCCCGCCGTTGTTGTTCTCTTTTGTTTTTTCAGCTCTGTGGATTAACTGGCAACAAAATATTGTATTTTTTATTGCTTAGCAGCGCTGATTTGCACTCTGGTGTCCCTTGGTCCCAGCACCCCTCTGCCCTCCGACCTACGCCCTCCGCCGGCGGCCTGTCCGCTGCCTGGGACAGAGAAATTCTGGATTTTGTTGTCACTTCAACACACAAAACATAAAATACACAAGAGTCGCGAAGAGTCGAGTCAAGCCGAACAAAAATCCACTTGAATTTTTTACACTTTATTTTTTGTACATTTGCACCAAGCAGAATAAAACGGAATTTTTCCACACAGCCGGCCCAGCCCCACCGTGGCTCTTCGTGCTGTTTGCACGCGAAATTTGTGCTTGTCTGCCTTTCGGCTTGTCAGCTCGCATGTTGCATGGTTTTAGGCGGGATTTGTTTTGTTGTGCCCCTTCCGCGCCGCTCCCACTGCCATGTCCTTCTGGATATCGTCAACTACAAAGGCGGCAACAGCCAGCGGAGAGCAACAGCCCAAGCCGCAATTTGGACATGCAGCCAGTCCGAACCCTCTGCGGGCGGGCAGGGCGGCTTTCGGGAATTATACATTTGAAAGGGTTTCCAGGGGACCCTTGCTGGAGGGTCTTAGTTTGCAGCATTGTTGGGAGAGCAGAATCGGCAGATGAAGAGCCGCGGAGCAAAGGTTAAGTTGGCCCTAATTAATTCCTTGGCGGCGAGACTTATTTTGTATTTATTTCCGGACGCATCATTCGGCTAGCGAGTCCGTGGTCTTCAGCTGCTCTATAGAGCGAACTACTTACTGCTCTTGTTTACATAAATAAATGTGCAATCCTTTTGTTTAAGTAAAGATCCTCCTTTGAATACCGTTTCTTCCTTTTCGGCTAAATAGATACATAAGACTCTCATAACACTCAATTGAAATTCGAAAACATTATCACTTTCTGTATTGGCTCGAGGTATCTTATTGCAGCTTTGGTCAACTAAATATAGGAATTTTACGTAAGAGAGCAGGAGCTCTACAATGTAGAGTCTACATCTACTTTTCAATAACGTCCCGTGTCACTTTATATTTTCACATATTTATTAGTACTGATGATTGTACCGAACGCTTAAAACTATTATAAACTTCACACAGAGGCCGGCGCATACACGGATTTACCATCTTAATTTGTTCACCATTTACAAATGTTGAACAACGCTCGAGGCCGTCGAGCATTACCGCATTTTTAAATCGTTTCGAGCACCAGCTTACAAACCGTATAAGCCCCGTTTATTCCAGCCGTACTACTCGTACCCTCTGCCGAATGCGCCCCTTGAAAGTCCTTACTTTTTGTGGTTATTACTGTATATTAAATTAGCATAAATGATTTTTAATAATTATGCCATTGAAGCCTGGGCCCTTCCCGTACCGCTCCAGCTGCTCCATCTCTATTGTTGTCCCCGCCCCTCGCGCCCTTCCGCCCAGCAGCTGGCACACAAATTACAATATAATGAGCGAGCAAGTGCAGCGGAAATTTTTTGTATATTTTTCGGTTCAGTTTGAATTTTACATTCCATCCAGTCCCGGCCAGGGCGGCCCGAGTATTATTTTTATATAATGGGCGTTGATGGGCGCCGATTCCGAATCGCTGATGCCGCCCATGTCGATGTTGATTTTCATGCAAGAGTGCACGAAGCGATTCTTGCAAAAGCGTTTTTTAATTGCACTTAAAATTTTATTTAAATGCTCCGCACACATGCCGATGCCGAGCTGTAGTCTCATCTGGCCAGGGTCGTCGCCGGGGCCGCCGCCCCGTTCGATTCCATTGGAATTTATGGAATGTTTACTGATTTTTAAATTCAATATTCAGTGTTGTGAAAATGCGCTCGAATTTCAGGCAGAGCAGAGGTGTCTCGAAGACCCCTGGCAGCAGGGAACTGGGCATTAGCAAACGACGGAAAACGGTCATACAACCTTTCGCAAACCTGAACCATAAGGGATTCATTGCTAATCAACGTGTGTTTTTCCTTTGCAGGCTGCGCTTTCGTCAAATTCGGTTCGCAGCAAGAGGCCCAGTCAGCAATAACCAATCTACACGGAAGTCAAACTATGCCGGTAAGTACGGGAGTGTCCTTGTATGTATCATGCTATGGCTATTCGGGATTCTGGATTCCGGGCTAGGGCTCGGGTTGCGCCCCAGCTGGCAGTTCCCACGCCGCTCTGTTAAATTAGAAAATTGTCCTCGGCGTCTGCTGCCCCCGGCCAAGGCAGTGTTCCTTTCCACCGCTCTGCTTTTTCAAGCACACGATGGCACTTGTGTGCGAATAATACGAAAATAATGAAATTTCAAACCTGAAGTATGCGCACTCAAGTTGTTGTTGATGTTGCCGGGCCGATGTTGGTGTTGTTCGTGCTCTCATCGTTGGAAAGTACTTAGCAAACTTCATTTAAGCTACAAGTGCCCGCTCGCCCCAACTTTGCACGATTTATAAATAAAATTAGAATTAAATTAAATGCCGACCGTAACGTATTATTATTTTTCCTTTTGCGCCGCACTTCAATGGCAAATCAAGAAGCTCGTTCTGCTCGCGTTCTAATTTTCTAAAAAAGGGAATGTGCAAAGAGGAAAAATAAATCAAAATAGCTTTTGGTTCAGGGGGAACTCGAGAGGGAAGCCGGGGCTGAGGCCATCAAGAAGGTTTCCCGCCAAGTGACTTCATTATGCCCGAATTTTGTAAGGAATCACCATGTATACTCGTATAGCCGAGACCAGACCAGACCAGACGAGACGAGACGAGACGAGGCTGCGGCGGGGCTCTCCTGTTCCTGTTGCCAAACAGAAGAGCCGTTAGCTCTATGACAACGTAGCCCGGGAATTATTTCGCCTTTTTTCTTGCTTTGCAGCTTGCGAAAAATAAATGAAATTTGCATGACACTTGAGTTATTTTGCACGTAAATTGCTTCTTTTGACAAACAAACAAGCAAATACACAAACCAGCTGCTGGGGCGGGCGAGTGGCTGAGAGAAGCGCTGCCATTGTTGTATTTTTGGTGTTTACAGCCAGCAGCAGCAGTGCAATCCCAGTCGATCTCACCAGTCCCAATCCCAATCCCAGTCCCAGACCCAGTCCCAGGCCCAGCTACATCCGCCTTCGCTCTTCACTCCTTCAGCAAACGAATTTTACATTTCGGGTTTTGTGTATTTGCGGGTGGTTGCCTCCACCATCCTCCGCCTGCCTTCTCCGCGTTCTTCGCAACTCGTTGGCGCATTTAAATTCAAATTCAAATATTGTTGATGAAATTTGTTGCTTAATTTGCAATTTAGATGCGTTTTTAAACAAGCTCCGCTACGCAGCTAGAGAAATCATGTGTTTACTTAGGCGGAAGTTGATGACGATGCCCATAACAAGGCCGGAAGTGAGGTGGAAGGCCTGAAAGGCAGCCGGAATGGCAACTGCTGGCCCGTAATTACAGTTTTTGCCGTTTCCTTGGCGGGGAACGGCGCAAATCAATGACACTTGCCGCTGGGCAACACTCCCAGCAGCGAATCCCTCCCATTTCGGGCCACACCATCCAACAGAATGATTGCCAAACAAATACGAAATGGCATTGGCTCAAACTTTAAAAATATAGCCGCAAGTGGGGCGCAGCCACAAACAAACAAACAAACAAATGGCGACGGTAAAATTCGCAGCGCCAGTGCGACGGCAAGTGCAAACAGGGCGGCTCAAGTCAATTTCAATTCCAGGACCTTCAGAAACCGTCACATTTTATAGCTGATTGCAGTCGGTACACAGCAAATGAAAGCCCAGCCTCGGGCACTCGATTGAAAGGGGACGGAAAAGAGTGGCTCAGCCGAAGATGAAATCAGTATGAAATACAATCAGCTCGAGCTTTTCCATAAATTTACCTCTATTCCGCCAACGGCCTACGGCCAACTGCACTTAGCCACAAATTCCGGGGAATGTCTTCCACCTTCTGAAATGTCTAAGCTGGCGCGGTACAGGGCCATGAACACGGAGGACTAACAACCGACAGCTGCAATTTTTCACCTGGCCAATTTTCAAGATGAGCAGCAAAATTGCGACCCCTAAAAGACGGCTGAACGGGAAAAAACGGCAGAGCGGTGGAGGAACGGGCAAATCGTGTGGAGGCTGCAAAGAAAGTTGTACATTTTTCTACCAGGTTTTTTAATTTTAAGAGCGCGTAATTTTTTTATACCTGCCTGCATTAAGCATTTTAATGTCAGTTGCCCCTGCCCCCCCACGCCCATTCTCCGTGGCTGTAATTGCAATTTGGCATTACGACTACTCTCAGGACTCGGGTCTCCGAGCTCCGTGCTGCTGGGAGGGAGAATGTGGGGAAGAGGAGGGGTAATTAGCGCAAAATGACGCCAGCTGCTGTGTTGTATAAAAATTTTAGCTGCCACGCAAACGTATTCTACGCTGCTTCCCCCGTCCCCGCCTCTCCACGCGGCATATACATTAATTATACGGCCAAGTGCAACGACCAGAGTGGGCTGATGTCAGGTGAAAAAAGAGTGGGGGCGCCGAATTGATTGCCTACCTGCAGGCGTCAAAGTTGCGCCAGACAAAACCGCAAGTTAATTTTAAGCTTAACAGAGTCCACTCCCGACACCCGGGCCGTGCCGCTGGCCTCCAGCCTGATGTACCACAGAAAGCTTTTAAAAAACGAGATGCAGAGGAAGAACATTTTTTGATTACGCCAAACCTTAAGCAGCTTATGAACGCCCGGTCCAGGAATGGACCAGGCGCTCATTAAAAAGGAATTTGCTGGGCGAAAATAGACCGTCCGGTCCGGACGGGGCGGGACTACAGCCCCACAGACCCACAGCTCTCGCACGTTCCCTCCCTTGTTAATCTCTTGGCACTCAACATGTTATAAGTCGCTTTTAGTGCGGTCTGCAAACGTTTTCTAAATGCAAAAAATACACACGCTGTGGGGAGACGGAGCGCAAAAAGTTTACAGTTTACAGTTGTAAACAATAATTTCGTATTCACTCAACACCCACACCCACACACGCACACCGACATTTGCATAAGCCGCTGATGCGATTTTTTGCTGTCCGTGCTGTGGGCGCGGCTTAGAAGTGGGCGTGTCCCGAACACTTGTTAATGAAAGCGCGCGCATGCATTAAAGCTGCCTTTGGATGTAAATGCTTTTGATTGCCCAAGCGCAAAAGCCTCGCAACATGCACAGCAGCAGAGGGGAAGCGCGACGAAAATGGTGTTGAAAATAAAAACTGTCGCCGGTCTTGGCCAGGAGAAGGGCTCTGGCCCTGGCCATTGGATAAGTACTTTAGGTTAGACATCAAACTACCTTTAAACGGCATCGTAGGAACGCAGAATAAATTAGTCAATTAACATTTCCATTTGTATTTGTTCAGGAGTAAGAAAAGTTGGTGTGAATCCCCGAAGAGAACCACAAATAGTGGCCAAAATGGTTGGGACAGCATATGTCACACCTTGCCTGGTCGGGACGAAACACATGTCCCAGCCAGCGACAGTGAGCGCAGTCACCATCATCATCAAAGACATTCTGCCCAGCTTGCTCCGTGCGCATTTAAATTTCAAATTAATTTCTCGCCATGTGAAGCATACTCGTCGCACAAAAAGAAGAGATTGAAAGAAATAAGAAATCTGCAAGCTGCCAGCGCGGAGTGCCAGTGCCGCGCCAGATAAATACGAGCAGTGGCAGAGTCCGCGCTGTCCCAAAAATGATATGCGAAGCGCTGCCGCCAGCTCCCTTCCAACCCATCAAACCTGTTTTCACAGTCATTTCGCAGAACGGGCGCCGTAAAATATGCAAAAGAAGAAACATTTCTGCGCGCAGCTCGCTCAATTTTTTCTTCTCCTACTTTTGCCGGCGTCTTGGTCGTTTTGTTTGCGCTGCTCATGGCTGGATTGACGCAACATATGCCATATGCCAGCGCCATTGCCGGAGTCGAATGTTCTGCGACTACGGCTGCTACTGTTGTTGCTCCTCCTCGCTTTTTGTTTTTCTTCCTTCTGTGTGTACGCTGTGTGTGTCTCGCATCAATTATGCTTTTATTTATACAACAATTTTCGTTCTGCTGGCCTGGCCGTTCAATTTTCGTCAGCAGTCGGCGAGCAGAGCGAACACGTCGAACGGGCACTGCCTTAATGCGACTTGACAAAAATGGCGCCCAACGTGGGGCAGAGGTAGTGGTGGGCGGCGGGCGGCGGACGGCGGGAGTTTCTTCTTAACGCTTCAGCGCCGCCCACACACGCACACTCGGATCGCACCTTGCGCGTCAAGCTGACGACCACAAGAGCGTTGCTGCTCCGGTCCGGGCTTGCTTTCTATTTTAATTCACACGCCATTGTTGCTCAGCGCCTAAAGAAGACGAGGCGAAGTTGAATTTCTAATGTGCAGCAGCTGCTAACAATGGAACTGGGGAGCGGGGAGACGGCTTGGGTGGGAGTATGGTGCAGGGGCAAGAGGTAGGTGGCAGGTGGCCAAGGCAGTACCTGATTGTATTTTGGCAGCTTGTTCTTATTGTTAGCTGTAGGGCGGCTAGGTGCGTGTGTTGGTTGCACGTGGGTATTGTGTTCCTTCTCCTTAAGCACACTTATGTGCGCATTTAAGCAATTTTTAAATCGCTGTCGTGTGTGTAGAAATGGTCGAATAACAAGTCCTGCCTCCGTATGGTGCCCTTGAAGGGTGCAAGAGAATTTTCATGAGATGAAAAATGCTGGAAACCTTGTATGGGAAAATTGAAGCGAGCTAAATTGGCATATTTATTGAAGATGAAATGAACAGAGTCCCGTGAATAATAGAAAGAAGAGAACAAGGACTAAGATTAAGGGTTGGTAAAAATTAATTTTCGAAGAATTACGCATAGTATAGTTGTAGAGAAATTCGGAACAATATTGTGCAGAAAAGGAACTGTCTAGGTTTGGATTCCTGCGTCCTACCGTGTTACATAAATCATTACTAGATCGCAAAAGCCCGTTAGACTCATCCACCACTAAATCCATCTTGATGCTTAGCATATTAGACACATGCACAGGGCAACCACCCGCTGGTGCCCTTACCCGCACTGTCTTTATATTGATTTGCAGCCAATCCGATATTCACTCGCTCAGTGGCTGAACTCTCCCTCACGGCTTTCAGGCTCCATCAATTTCAATTTCGATCCAGCGGCAAATCCAAACAACGCCTGCCACATACAATTTCTGGCACAGCCTGCAGACAGGTCCCCCCACCGCAGACCTTCTCTTCTCAGCCTTTTCCTCTGACGCCACTTCTGGGCATCGGCGTTTTTCGGTAAACTAATTTTCTTGCTCAATATCTTGACAGTGAAATTGGCACGCGGCAGTGTTGCCATTCAAAACCCACACGGACAGAATGGAGCGCGGGAGCTCCCAGGGGGGAGGGAGTTCGTCGGATGTGTTGCCTTCTGCCTCCGGTAGCACCTGTTTTGCTATTGACATCACGTTCCACGGTCCAGGCGCCTTCCATCGGAAGAAGCCCACACTCTAAGCGAAATCGCAAAGTGAAGTGGACATAAATTTTTGGTTTTTAGTCGACGGAAATTGAAGCGATGTGTCTTGCCAGTGCAACTTCGTTAGGAGAAATCTTGCATTTCCTTACCACATAAAAGAATCAGTGGTAATGGCTTTCTTTTGGGGCTTTCCGGCCATAAAACGAAGTCATGGCCGCTAAAAGCACAAAACTTCCGGCTTTTTTGTGTCCAAGTGCGCGTGCATCATTAAAACGACACTGGGCCCCAAAAAGTGGGGTGTAACATTAAACTGGCTGCAGCTGTGGCTGCGCTGTCCCGACGGAAAGCATGTTATAAACAATTTTAATAGACTTGCTTAAGGGCAAACATTTGCAGGTGACTCCGTCACCGTCACCGTCACCGACGCCGCTCCTTATCCCCCGGTCCAAGTTTCGCCGCGAAACACTGTGAACTTGCAGCTGCTGCATCTCCATCATCACTGATGGACCCCCATTGTCTTTTGCATTTCTTCGTCTGCTCCGGCTACGTGCCGCTCTGCATTTCTGCTGCGGCCGTCCCTCGTCCTGCGTCCGATGCGGCGGCTACTTAATTTAATGCACGTCTGTTTGCATAAACCCAAACCTTATTGAATCGGTGGCAGCAGCCCGAGCGGAGCAGCTTGGAGCTTGGAGCTTGCAGCAGGAAGCAGCCAGCAGGAGGCAGGCAGCGCAACATCATCAATGTATGGGCACGTTCGGGAGCCAGCGAATGATGAGCAAACTTCAATGCGCTTCCCTGCGCCCGCCCTCGGAGTCTGCAGCATAAACTTTAATGAGCCACACGAACTGGCCAAGAGAAATTGAATGCTGACGTGATTTTCGGCACTCGGAACCCCGGCATACTCCGGCGCGGAAAAGTCGAAGGAAATGACTGAGGAAACGCCACCCCATCCCGTCCCTGTCAGTCTCCTGGCTCGTTTGTGCCTGGCTTTGTTTGTTGCATACCTTGAGGCGCTGTCAACCATTTGGCTTTAGCATTTGCCTTCCATTTAGGCGGGGAAGGAAACCCTTTCCCGAAGGGAGATGGCTGCTTTAGATTTCTATCACACATCGGCGGGCGAGCGGTGGGCGAAGGGCGACGAACGAGGGGAAAACCAAACCAAACACTTCGGGCAAAGGGAAAGCCGAGCACAGCCTTCTTCCGCTTTACGTGCCAATGATGACAATTGGTTTTCTTTCTTTCCCTGGTCGCGGCTTCGATTTTTGCAATTTCTTCGTTTCGTTTCGATTCGTTTCGTTTCCTCTTCGCTGTTTTTGTTTTGCACGTCGTCGTCAGTTTTTCGCCGCTTGTCTACAATTTCAATAAAATTTTATTAACGAATTCCGGCGAATGGTCGGCGGAATCGTCGATGACAAGGCAAGGCGAGGCCGGAGAGCAGGAGAAATGGAGAACCGGAGGGCAGCCCAGACCAGACTGTACCGACGGTGGACACTTTTATACCTCCGCACGAATCGATATTATTATTACAATAACAGCAGTGGCAGTGACAGTGGCAGTGGCAGTGGCAGCAGCACCAGAAGCCGCCAAGGATGGGGAGTAAGGGTTTCTTCGAGGCGAGGAACTGTAGCAATTGCCTGTCAGCATTGTACTTGTCGATTTTGCAGCTTACTTTGCTGCCATTGCATACTTTTAAGGCGCTTTGACAATTCTTTTTATCTGCGCCCAGGACGATGCCAAGGACTTGGCTTGTTTGTTTGTCATTTACGCCGCCTCAGCCACTTCCCTCCGCAGCCCGCAGTTCCCTGGCGGTTTGGCCAAGTCGAAACCGGCAGTTCAATTCTCAATGGCGCAGCAGTTTTTCTTTCCTCCTAATGGCGACGTTTCCGCTCCGCCGTCGTCGCTGAGTTTGTTTTCCCGCGCCCCAGCTTTCCTTTTCGCCACCCCAAAGTTGACATCAATTTTTGTTCAATTTTATTATTTTCATCTTCATTTTCACAGCGCGAAATCTATAATTGTATTTATGTCAAGTTTTTTTTTGAATAGATGATGTGCTTAGGATCTCCGCCCCTCTGTCCCTGTGGGCGCGGCATTATAATAATGACTTTGCTTTTGTGATAACGACTTACGGAAATGTTTGGGCATGTCATTAGCGTTTGGCAAGAAATTTGTCTTCAAACGAAATTATTAATAGAGAAGAGGAAGCGGAAGGGATAGGTCGTGCTGACTGCCAGGGAAATTTATGTGGAAAGTTATAAGTGCAATATAAATTAAATAAATGTTCGGGACACGAAGTAATGTGAGCTTTCAGTTGCCGAATTGCCTTCTCGAGTGCAGTTTAAGAGCTTGGATTACCCGAATGGGAAGATGCAGTTTCGCCCCGTCCCCCACTTAGCCCAGACCCACAAACTTTTTAACGCTACCAGCCTAGGTCTAAGGATTTCTGACTCTCGAGCTGAGCATGAAAAACTTCCAGCAAAAAGCCAAACAAGCCCGGGCCAAAACTATCAGCTGTAATCAAGTTGGCTGGCCTCTGAACTACCAGCAACGGCAAAGGAAAAGCTGCTAAAAAGCATTAGGGCGCTGCACCTCCGGGCAGCCGACGGAGGAGACGGCACAAGTACAGACGGAAGTCGGCAGGCATTAGTGCCAAAAGTGCGTCACAAACAATATTTCCGTATCAGGCGGTAAAACTAAAACGGAGGCATAGCCTAGACACTTTTTAAGAGATTACATTTTTCGGTCCCCAGTTGTTATTCCCATCCTGGGCCCTGCCTGTCCTCGAACGAGGCGAAACTGTAGCGAAACATTACATGCAAGCACACACACATCGGCGGAAGTTTTGCCAAACAACAATGCCGGGCTAGATGGAGGCGAAGGGAACGAACGTGCAACTAAAATAGCCAGCAGCATTTTTGCGTTTGCGTTGTTTAAACATGCGCAAAGTTCAGGACTCTGAACTTTTATCAAACATACGCCAAGCCAAGCCAAACCGGAGTTGGGTCGGAGCAGCCCGAGAGCAAGTCGAGACATGCAGCACACTTTTGGGACGGGCCGCAAATCTATACCGACCTCGGCCCGTCCTCCAGGAGCGGAGGATGTAAAAAGCAACTATCAACGCCCTGGGGCCGGCCGGGCGCTTGTTATTCCAGCTTGGCTAGCTTCCTTTTCGGGACCGAACAGCAGAACAGCGGAACAGCTGAAAGGACATTAAGGAAATTACCAAAATTAGTAATAGCACATAAACAACCCACCGTAAAGAGTTAAGCAATGGGTACACCCATGAAAATTAAAACGTTACTCTACGCATTCGCGGCGGTATAAATATTTCATGAGACTCGCGGCTGTTGCCGCAAAAAAACTTGACAGCTGTCAAAACTTGCCACGCTGCCAGCCACTCTCGTCCCAGCGCAATGCTCGTGTTCGAAATTTACATTGCATTCATTTCTGGCCACCACGGCCTCAACTTTCATTTAACTAGGCGAAGGGCAGCAGCAGCAGCAGCTCCTTCACGACTGACAGGAGCTGCTTCTGGACCCTCCTGGGGTGCAACAAACAACGAATTTTACAACGGAATCTTTTAATCCCAAAGAACTGCGGAGGTCCTGTTTCGCCCAGTACCGAGTCCGAGTCTGAGGCCAAGTCCCTCGTCCTAGTCGTGTTCCCGTCTGCTGGCTGGAAAACAAACGTTACAGGCATTTACTTAATCGACAAGGGATTAGTTCTGGCCAAGAACCATCCACGTAGCCTCCGTCCGCTGGCTTTGTATCCATTTGATGCCGTGCCCACTTTAAATAGAGAATTATTGTCGCAAACAACAGTCCAACTGTCTGGGATCGGGGCGCCTCCGCCGCTCCGCCGCTCCGCTGCTCTGCCGCTCCGGCAGATTCCAGATAAGGATATATTGTGTCTCACGCAGTTTGGACAGCTTTAATCTCGGACCGAGCTGCGGACTGGGCGCGTACGTGCTTAATTTTGTTTGCACTTTTAAGCCAGCCTCGGCTTTGGCTCGGACCAGCCACGCCTGCAGTTGGCAAAAATCACGCAGCAATCGTGCAGGAGGAGAGTATCCTGGGGCCCAGGATCAGGCCGCCGCATGCGCTTGGCCAGGGATTAGCGCTGATTGAAATTGCAAATGAAAATTTATTTTTACTGCGCCCGGGTCGAGACCGGCCAGGCCCCAGGACACTCAATGTTAGTTCAGCTTAGCTCTGGGAAGGATGGTTGGGGAGGGAGCTCGGTGGACCGCCTGCGGGTCGGAGAGCTCGCTGTCCCGGCGCCCCCTCCCCGCATTGTATTAAAATTTAATTGAGTTACTGACATTTTATTTTTGTATAATTAAATTAAGCTCCGGCTTAGCGTTTGATTTTAATTTGTGCGACATTTGTCCGCTCAGTCACCCGGCGCCCAACTGCGAGCTCTCTCTGCATTAATGTGTGACAACAGATGCACCGCCCCGCCCCGTCCCCAATTATTTCACCATAAATTTGTTTTGTATAAATATTAATGCGACTGCCGCAGGATTAGTTGCAGAAATTATGTTCGCCGCTTTTTTTTCGGCGCTGTTTAAAGCCTAAGCGTAGGCGATGTCGCATAATTTATTGGCCAGCCAGCCAGCCAGCCAGCCAGCCAGCCATCCAGCCAGCCGCCAAACTGGTCATCTGATTGGTGTTTGTTTGCACAGCTGCGTCCCGAACAGGAGCTTAGCAAATTGATTGCCACGCCGGGACGGGCGGGGCAGAGGAAATTAATATTCTCGCACTGTGGCGATGGGAATCTTCATCGATGGCCGGCTAACTTTTGCTAATTAAGAAATTTTGCAGCTCACTGCCCGCCAGAGCGGGCGAGGAAGTGCTGCTGCATTAGCTTGGCTGCCTAAGCAAATATTAACCATCCGCCATGTAAGCCGCGCTTTCGCTCAGCCACTTTTTTAATAATAAAAATTTCATTATTTCCACCAGCAGACGGGGCTGCGGCAGTGGTCCTCTTTGCATGTACATACAACGTTTTTAATTAAAAAATCCTTTGGTCAAGCAATTACCGGGGCACATTAAAATAAACACAGGCCATGGACCCCCGAAAGAAAGCGGAGCAGGACCCTTGTTGGCACATTATTAAAGCGAAATGTATTACAAGCTAAGCTTTCATCTTGCGCCAAGAGCTGGCGGGAGCGGCTAGCGGGGGGGCTGACCTAAGTAAATATTAATAATACATATTAATAACGGCAGGCGCCGCCCTTTCGGCTGTTTGCACGTAATTCCTGTAGTGCATAATTACGGCCACCAGATGGCAGTGCCAGGGCAGGGTGGGGCAAGGCTTATTGAAGCATTAGGCAATTACAAATATTTGGCCGTTGCAAGTCTAATGCCATCTAAGCCCCCATAAGAAAAACGGACCAGCTTCCATCTCCATATCTCGCGGAGCCCCGCCTCTGCCGCACCTGGAAATTTATGGCTCACTTTTAGGCGCACTGTCATTAAAATCGGAATTAAGCCTACGCAACGTCATTGCCTCCGTCTGTCTGTGTCGGCGCCGGCGTCTGCAGCCATGGCCTGGCTTACTTAAAAATTACATAAATTTTGCTTTATGTGCCTCGGGGCCAGGCCTAAGCTCGGGCAATCTCTTAAAAACCCATCCATAAAGTACGCAATTAAATTTTCACTTAAGCGATTATCACATAAATCCCCACATAGCAAACCGAGGCGGGGCGAGGCCAGGCCAGCCCATAGTCAAACGTGTTTGCATTTAAATTAAAAGAGCCATTTTTCTTCGACACGGCTACGATTAGAGCGGAGTGTGTGCAGGGGACGGGTTGGAGGTGTAACGGCCACAAAGAGCCCGCCCACCTTATGATAAGGCCATTACAGCTCGGCCGTCTTCTGGAGAAGCCACGTATGGCCCGAACCGCAGAACGGCCCGCACGTACAGGCAGCAGCACACACTGAACACTGAACGCTGAACACTGAAGACCGAGCACGGAACACTGGAGCGACCCAAACCGAACCCGTTGTATATATATTTGCTTATGTTAATTGCCGTTGAATCCATTTCCATTAAGATGCAAGTCCTGCCGCCGACGATAATTCCACACACACACACACATCCTGGTACAGGACGAGAGAGGCAGGGGCCGGGCGAGTCGCATAATTGCTTACGGGGCGAGGACCGAGTGTACGCCTTGACCAGGGCGAGCGTTAAGCCCGCCTCGTCCTGGCTGCCTTCGTCGCTTTTCAATATGCACAGCAATATCCTTGGGTAAACACAGATCCTGGGCTCTGGTCCTGTGGCCCTGCCATGGCCGGGCCGAAGCTGTAGTTGCGCCTGTGCCTTTTTATTATACACACAATAGCAAAAGACTCCGGCATACCAAGTGGCGCACTAATGCCGACCCAAGACCGCCTTGGATCTGCTGGAATCTGCGGAACGTGCTCTTACATATTAGTAAACTTCATAATTTTTAATTGATACATTAAATTCCGTGCAAATATTGATCGAGCTGAGTAACGCCGGGTGCCACTTGCCGGCAGTGTTCGGCCGGGATCCCGGGAATCGTCTTAGTTGAGTGACAGCTTAACGATGTAAAGCCCGGTTTATTATGCATGGCAGGCTTTTGCCGGCTAGGATTACTTGGCCAGGGCCAGGGCTCAAAAGTAGGCAATGTTTGCCGTAGTCCCGGCGCAGGAATATGGAATGGATGTATTAATAAACTGACCCCTGAAGCCTTCGTAATCTTTCACGTCATACTCCGCCTCGCCCAAGACGTTAGCACGAAGTTTGGATATTGCCACAGCGGTCTTCCCAGCGCCCGCTGTCTGGGGGCAAAACACTCAAAAGCAATTTGCCCGCATTGACTCTGCCAGCCACGATTCCTTTCTCTTTTTTAAGAGCAATTTTTTCAACATTCCGCTCCTTTTACTACGCTTTTTCGGCAGTCTCCCTATCATCGCCAGGCAACGTTTGGCACTCAACCGCAAATGCATTTCAACGTAAAGTTTTTAAACAAATATTTGCTCAACTTGCAGCCGAGCCGTGTTTGCTTCGTTTTGGCCGGTTTTTTCTGGCCCTCCGACCCCTCGAAGCCCTGGCATTCAAACAATGTGCAGGCAGGCTGGCAGGCTGGCAGGAGTCCTTGCTAGACCAGACCGGAGCAGTCCAGTCCAGTCAGCCAGCCGGCCGGCCGGCCAGCCGTAAAATGAGCAACGGTGCGCCGTGCGGTGTGCAACAGTTTTTTGTGAGTGTATCTGTGTGCACGCTCCTTTCATATTTGCAGCGGAGGGAGGCTGAGGCCGGGCAAACAAATGGCAAAAGAATTTATTTGCAACTGTGGCGGCAGGTCCTTCTGGCTGCCGGGCAGGAGCAACTCTATAAATGAATGTCCTTTTGATTTTGTTCAACGAGCCCAGCGAGTGACTCAATTCAGTGGCTGCCAGCTCGCAGCTCGCAACTCGCAGCTCCTGGGGCTCACTCGGTTCTTTTGTTTTGGCCTGGCCCGGCATTCTTTTAGACCGCCTACAACTTCCAGGTCCACTTCCACTTCCCCAACTGGCACGGCGCTCGGCCTGTGCCTTTGCTTCCCAGCTGGAGAGTGTGTGTAGGAATGTTTTAATTTGTTTTCCTATCCGCCAGCTCAGTGTCGCTTCTTTTTATTGCCTAGCCGCAGGCTCTGTTTGATTGTTTGCCTCTGCCACTTGTTTATGTGTGGCTGCTTCCTGCCGCCGCTGTGTTTGCATTCATGACACACGATACAAGGAAACGTGGCACGCTATGTATATTTCCCGCTCCGGCCTCGCATTGTAGTGCCGTCGCTGCCGTTAAATGTCTTCCCTATTTACACTCGCATATTTCATTTATTGTTTGCCCGAATGATTTATTAAAGTCATAGGGATCTGGCGGGAATTTCAATTTCGTACACAATATTTAATTAAAACATTGGCTCAACCCCGCTCCTTCTCTCTTTCTCTTTGCAGGTAAGTGACGTTGCATCGCTCGAGTCCTGGCAGAGCGTAAGTCCATTCGCCTAATGAACAATATCAGTATCCCCAGCAGATCTATTGGCCGGGATTGTGGGTAGCGGGCTGCAGTCACCGCACGCTTTTGTATTTAATTACAGAAGCAACTATCTTTCAATTATTTACACCTGCAACAAAAACCGTGTCTGCTTCTGGCCTCAATGGGGCTGCACTTCTTAGCGAAACAAAATATATATCCGCTCTTTACATTGATTACCCCATGGACTCCGGGTCCGAGGTCCCTGGTCCTTGGTCCTTGGCCCTCGCTTACTTACTCTCGCCCACTTGACGACCGCGCCCACTTTCGATAATTAATTGCAGACATCAGTTGCAGTTGCGGGTATTTTCGGGAATGGGGTTGGGAGTGGGAGTGGGCCCAGGTTCAGGTTCAGGCTCAGCCTCGGTCTCGGTCTCGGTCTCGGTCTCAGTTTTTGTTGGCTATTTTCGGGCAGAAGAAGCGGACGGAGGAGGAATGAAGCATGCCATCAATTTGTCTCTCCGCTTGCAGCAATTGTTCTCCAGACGCGCGTCGCGAACTAAACCGAAGCGAACTGAACTGAACTGAACTGAACTGAAATGGAGTGAAGTGCAATTACAAATGCAACTCAAGTAGCAGCAGCAGCTCAAGACAATGGACTATAGACCGGGCCGGATGCCCTACAGGATGCCTCAGCAGCAAGTAGGGAAGGGCCAGGAGAAACTCTGCTAGCTTGGAATGGCACAGGCAAATAAGAGAAAGTTCGGTGGAGGTGGCTTCTGGGGTATCCAACCTCTAAACTGGCCCTCGAAATGGACAAATAAAAAATAAGTACAAGTTCACCGTCCTGTTCGTGCAGTGACCGCAAGGGCAATGTAAATAAATAACAATTAATAAATACTTTGCGCCGTGGCAGTCTTGGCGCGGTTTTTAAAAGCTTAAACGTGTAGGGATCCCCCGGCAAAGCAACCTCTGAAATTAAGTTGGAATTTCAAATTACCCTCACTGAATAAGCGGACGTGCTGGAACGCACTCCCCTACTTTGCGCTCGCGGAATTTAATTAAAAGAATTGCAAACGCTGCTCCTGGCACTGCCCCGCTAGCTGGCTAGTTACCGTCTGTCTAGTGGCTCATAACTAGTCCGATCCGATGTATCCTATCCGCTGACTAATTTCGTTTCATTTTATGAATATTGCGCTGCACTCGCTCGGTCTGCACAGGACAAGTGACCAGCGCTGTCCGCTTGTTGTCCTCATTCAGCGGCTAAGCTTCAGGTGTGTCCCGGGCCAGTGCATTAGATTAATGAAACGCCAAGGGGCGGGCAGGGCGGCCTGGGCAGAACTTTGGGGAACCCTTTTCCAATAAATGCCAAATTAATTAAAAAATACAGCAGCTAAGTAAAGAGAAAGCCAAACTCAAGCAGCCCGAAAAGGAAAACTTGAGACACACAATGAGGTTTTGCTCCTTTCCGGTTCGCTCCTTTTATCTTCACTCCTTCTTCTCGTTATATATATGGTATCTGCGTGTATTTGCGCTGTATTTTCTTTCTTTCGCTGCCGCTGCTCAACTCGAAAGTGTTAATTAAAAATTGTTTCACAGTTTAGCTGCGAAAATGAAAATTGAAAAAGGCAAAAGGGAGTCAGTGAGTCAGTCAGTCCCCCGGACCCGGAGCCAGACCCAGACCCAGCCTTCATATTTCCCAGGGCTTCCGTTTGGCTCTGTCCTTGCCTCATTTTTTCATTAGCCGCCTCAATTTAAGGCAGACCCGAGTCCAAGTGTATTTATCTTGGTACCCCTTGGCCAACTTGTAGACGTAATTGCAAGTGAACTGCAGCGACTCATTGGCCTTGTCCACTCGCTGTTGCGCCAAAAATCTCGAGAAATCGAGAAGGGGTCCTTCTCCCCATCTAAATCCATGGGCTAGACCTGCGCTCTATCTGCATCCGTTGTAATTGCAGCAACTTAAGCCGCTTCGCTGCCCGCTTGAGATGGCGGTCCAGGCGATTGTCCAGCAATTATGTTGGATCCGCTCCACTCGTTAGCGACTGAGGGATTCAATTGCTCTGCGCTCCAGCCACTGCTTGGGTCGGTAAATCCCGAAAAAATCTATGCTGCCGGGCTGAAAAAAGCTCGTCCGACTTTCTATTTGAGTTTTTCATTTGGTGGCGGGACTCGGGGCAGAGGTGGAGGGGCCCGGGATGGATACTCCGGGCCCGTTTCGGCTTGGTTGTTTGGCTTGCACTGCGTGTTTTTAATTTTGCGCGTTTCGCTTGTTCTAATTGAAAGCCGCGTTGTTTGTACTTGAAGTCGGCGATGTCGGGATTGTGTGCGGGAGGATGTATGCCTTGCCTGTCTTGTGTTTGTCTTAACATTTATTCGGAGCATACACACACACAGAGGAGCACTGCGATTTCCCCCACTCGTAGATAAATAATATACTCCTGCGCACTAAGGCAGAAACAAACACTGAGGACAGGAGCAGAGCAGGACCAGGACCTGGTTAAGGCCAGGGGAAGAACTAAAAGCGACGACGTCGGCATATCTTTTCCTACGGCAAATATTTATGTGCATGTATATGTGTTTACTTATAATATAATATACATACAGCAGCAGCTACGGACGAAGACTGGGAGTGAAAAGCGAAATTTTTACCAACATTTTTGTATTTGTTGATTTTGGGCAAACAAAACTTTGCACTTCCTCCCTAAAAAGAAAAACCCTTTTCTTACCTCCCCCAGGGCATCGGGGCGCCGCTGGAGTGGGTTCGAAGCAACTTAACACATTTTTCTTTGCTTTCACTCTTCATATTTTCGTTTTCCGCCTCGTCCTTTCGGGGGCTGAAATTAAAAATTAAGTTTATTTAGCCCTGGTGGCTCAAGGGGAGGCGCCGAGGGTGGCAGACACATCAATTTCCGTTCGTCTTCCCTGGCCGCCCTGTGCCCTTGATCCGTGACCTTGTGGGCGTGGCCGGGCCCGGGCCCAGACCCACGATCTTCGGGCGCTTAAAGCATGTCAAAGCATGCAAATGTTGCACATGCATACAGGGCGATAGAATGGGGGACAGGAAAAAATTTGCCAGCATAATTTATGGCCGCCGAGTCGGGGCAAAAAACACACAACAGACAATTTGCCCTGTATAAAAGCTTGTGATTTGTCTTGGTTTCGCGATGAACTTTGCCATGCATCCAAGGCTCCCCAAAAAAGAGACACACCAAAATAGAGGGGAGTCTTCTCCTGTGCTCGGTTTGCCCGGGAAATGTCAACAGCAGACGACGCCCTGGACTCGCAGGCTCACTGGCTACCAGGCTGGCAGGCTCCTGGCAACTGAAACCCCAAACGCCTGTCGACCGTTTTGACGAAATAGACAAATTTGCGTTTTGTTGCAGCCAAATGCCCTGAAACTGGCAGGAATCTGCCACTGCCACTGCCTCTGCCTCCTGTCTCCCGCCTCCTGCCGCTCCTGTTGCCTGGGCACATGCATTTCCCCTTGCAATAAATCATATGCAGAGAGACAGCAACAATAAGAACGCAGGAGGCAGAACCAAGAGCAGGAGCAGGCTGGCAGGGCAAAAACAATGTTGCCGCAAAAAGCTGGCTGCCCCCACCGAGTTTTTTTTATGTTGCTACAACAGCAATGTGACAAATACATAAATTTGCCAAAAATGTCGCCGCCTTTCAAAAAATTTGAGCTGGCAATTTGAAATTGTTGTGCTGTTCCTGGCAGCAACCTTGCCCCTTGCCCTGTCCTGCCGTCGTCCTGCGGCATTTAAAGTAAAAAGCCTGACGACGAGGACGACGACGGCAATGACGATGACTGCTCTGGGCCATAAATCAAACGAAAACAGCAAGTGTGAAGGGTATCCGCCTGCGAAAGGCTTGGCTCGATTAATTTTTAAACATTTAATCTACACATGGCCCGAACGCCGGAGTTATTGGTCCCGGATACTACGTTTTGGTGCCGGCCAGTGGTCCCGAGTCCCTGGTGGATGCGTGTTTATTAGCCAGATTTCAGGCTCGTAGCAGGAAACTCATATTTCATCTCGCTCAACATTAAATTAAGCAAGAAGAATAATTTCCCGCCCGCTATGTCGCAGCAAAGAAGCGAAATTCTGATACATAATTCACATGCCAAAACAGCACGAAATGCTTCGCATAGGGACGCAACATCGCCGGGGTGTCGCGCCGGCGACAACAACAAAGTGGGTGCCATTAAATTTCATGCATGCAACTGGTAAAAAAAAGAAGACGGCGTTACCTGCCACACCCACGATCTTTTTCCACGGGCGGCCGAGAAATGAGCTTGCACTTTTGTTATGCAAAGTGCGACGACGAAGCGACGGGGATGATGCACCTGCAATGTTGCACCTTAAAAAATGCTGCTGAGACAGCAGACGCTGTCAGGACGAAGCAGAACGGGGCGGCGGGGGAAGTGTAGTGCGCCGGGAAGACGTTGCCCTGAAAGTTTTAGCATGTTTTTCATATTTATCCTGGCAAAAGGAGTCGGGCAGACATAAACAGGGAGACAGCCAGTGAGGCGGAGAGGCGGAGAGACGGAGAGACAGCGAGGCGGCCCAGCGGGTCGAGGGCACCGAAGGGTTAAGATGCGTGTGCGAAATTATTTAGCCAGAGTGTCAGAATGCTAGCTAGCCGCCTCCCTCTTGCCTAAGTATATAAGTCCTGAATATCCGTCAGCCTTATTTATTGCATACCCTACGGCGCACACATACACGTCCCTGTGTCTGCGCTTGTGTTTGTCTGTGTCAGGTGTCAGTGCCTGCAGTTATGAAAATACTTTGTAAACATTTCCTATTTCTATTAGCGATCCTCCTGGCGCCCGCTGGCCCTCAGAAACTGCATCCCCCGGCCCAGGCCACCCGGCAGGTGCCCAAAACTATGCAACAATGTTTTGTCAGACGCAGGCATGTGGGGAAAAAGTTCGCCCATAAGTGCTTGGGCTCCCTGGAAAAGAACAAATATCTTGCCACTTCAGCCACCTTATCGATGGTCGGGCTGAACCCGCGGCTATGGGGCCATAAATTATATTTTTGAAGTCGCAGCCAGAGACAACCGCAGCAAGAGCACCAACAACAATAACAGCATCAACAACAACGGGCGGGAGGTGAAAACTTTTTGGCAGTTATTACCCAGTGTTTTGCCGTCTCTTTCGCACCGAGCCACTCCCCCTGAGTTGCATATCTGTAAACATTTTTTGCGAGTTTGAAGCGCACCTGAAAAGTTATCCCGTTCTCGCTTACTTGGTCCCAAACTTTGACTGCACTTTGCGAGAAAGTTTTTGAAGGTTGCTAGACCTTTAATTATTTCGTGATAAATGATGACATTCGAGTGCTACAACGCGATGGAAACAATTACAAAAATATTGCGAAAATCCGCCGAGTCAGGGGCGAACACTTCATTAGCACCTGTCAGGCGAGAGCAGATCTTGGCCCAAGCTCGGCTCCTTTTTGACAAAACCAAACACGGAAATATTAGAGCAAACAGCAGCTGACACTGACAGGGCTCACGGAAAACAAAGGCTCCCATCTACTTAGTTAAAAGGACTTTAAACTGAGCAACACAGCATCCCAGTGTCCACCTTGGATAGTCCAGTCAATGATTGATGACGGCGTGTGACACTAATGGTGATTGTTGCTTTTTTGTCACACATCCTCGCTGGGGACGAGGCGGGCCACCTGCAATTTGTTGGCACGCTTGAGCAGCTTTTTTAACATTATCCCTTATCCGCTGCCGTAGCAGTATCCTTTGGCAAGCCCTTGCTTTAATTTTACATTCTAGTGGGGCTTTGCGAGGGCGCCTAAAACTATGCAACAGCGTCCATGATTTATGATTGGTCCTGACACGACCCCGAAAACAATTACTCAAATTTCATATTTACTCCCCAGCAAGGGACTAGCAGCAAGTGTTTTCTGGTAGATTAAATGTATACATTCTATGAGCCTCGTTTTTATTATTTTGGATTGATTAATGTTTGGCAAACTGTACGGACTTATGGGCGAGGGGACAGATGGTCAGGGCACCGAAGGACAAGGTGTGGCAGTCAGGAGGAACGAACGGGAGAAGGTTTTAAACATTGCATTGGCGACTTTATCCAGTGCCTGCCAATTGCTAATCCCTGACAAACAATCCATTAAAATACATTCCGAATGAACCACAACAATCGCTCTGTCCCTGCCCTCTGTCCTTGCGCAAAACAATTGTTAATTAACTTTAGTGGAAAACATTTCTCCGACCGACTGAACATTGGTTAAATTCCAAAAATTGTTTCGCTCGCCACTGAACAATTCACACAGGCGGAAGTCATGGCTGAGCATTGAACAAATGCTATTAATGTAATTTGGCATTTATTTATGCATTCCCATTAAAACAAATAGACATGCGAGCGGCGAATTATAATAATAATATAATAATTATAATTGTGCTGACGGACAAATGATTCCGCGCTGCGAATAACAAAAACTGGTCTCGATTGATGAGCTGCGCATTTGATGAGCACTACAAATCCATTTTACAGGATCATTTGCATTGAGGAGCTAGCGGAATGACGTGGGGCACAGTTTAATCTGCATATAAATATATATTTTTTGCCACTGAAATTGTTTAGTAGTTTCCACACACTTTTTCACTGACTGCTCTGTGTTCTCTACGAGCTAATCTTGTAATTGGCAGCTTTTCCTTAATGGACTTTCTCCGCCTCGCCGACGGCCATTTTAATTTTAATTAAAAATCAAAAATAATTAGCTATTTGTATAATTACATGAAAATCATTTGCGCCTGGTCTCGCAGCCATTAATATTTATTTGAAATATACTGCTCCGTCCCCCTTGCGGGTCCTTTGCTGCCTGTTTGTTTGCTGCATTATTTATTTACGATTCAAACATGTGTCAACATGGCCGCTGGCTAGAAATATATGCAAATATAAATGAGAGCACAGATAAATATATTGAAAATGGCATAAGCATGTATCGGATATACATTAACATATACGAGTGCTCGTGGATGTGGCAGATGAATTATGTTCGCGCCAGGCCATAAATGCATATTTAATTACAAAATTAATTAACATGAAAAATAACTATGGGAAAAGTAGGGGTAGTGTAGAGGCAAAAAGCGCATATATTTACCGTATAGGAATAAAAATATGAGAAATCGGCTATAATGCTGAGTTTAATCAGACATGCACAAATTAAAGACAAATAACGTTTTTTTTTTTCTGTCGTGCTTTTCAAATTGTTTAATTAAATTAAACGCGTTTATAGAAATTATTGGCATCGACCCCTGAAATCGCCATTGATTACAGCCATCCCCTGCCCAGACCCGCCTGTCACCAATGTTCTCTAATCAATTTTAATTAAATGAATTCCCCAAATTGAGCCCACATCCAGGCCCAAGCCGAGAGGTAAAGTTTTTCGGGGTCTCCTTAAGCCGAAATGAGTTAATATTTGGCCTCTGCCGCATTCCCCGCTCCACCTCCCCAGGGCAAATATCGCTTACTTATGTTTAGTCGATGGTAATAACCCCTGCCCTGGCCCCGCCTGGGCGTCTTGACGGCCTGGCCATGGGCTGTGGATGTGGATGTGGCGCCTGCTGGTAATGACACAGCCGCAAACAAAGTGCGAAGCACACGCACACACACGCACATGAGGGGAGAGCTTGTTGTGTAATGGCAAAGCTCATTAGCTTTGCAGGCAAACAAGTTTTAAAGCATGCATTTAGGCGCGTTGCGGTTTGACAGCCGCCCGCCTGCACCCGCCTTGTGCTCCTGCGCCTGTGTGTTGACACAACAATTAAAAGCATTTAAAATAAAGCAAGGCACACTCGTAGGCTGCTGCAGGCCAGACCGACAGCGGCAGCAGCCAGAGCGCAAATGCATAAATTCTGCCTTACAGCGTGCGGCCGTGCAAGGACGACTGTTGCGGGTGCGGGTGCGGGTGTGAGTGCGTTAGTGCGTCAGTGCGTGCGTGTGAGCCACTAATTACCATGTCCTTAGGTCTGGCATGGCTTATGGCATTGGCATTGGCAATGCTCCAGCTATTAACTCTATTAGAGGGTCCCAAGACTCCGGCTACAGCATCACACTTGCCGCGAGGCTAGCAGAACCCAGTTAAGCCCCGGTAATTTGCCATGGAAGAGTATCCGGTGCTCGGCTTTTGGGAAGCGAATGCCCGCCGCAATTGTTATGGCTGATGTCTAACCAAATATTGTTTGGCAGTCGTAATTATGTCCTGCCAGGAGCCATTTAAAATCGAACACTCAACTAATGCCCGCAGTTGCCGGAGACCGGCCACCCGAACAGCCACAGCCACAGCCCACCACCGAGCATTTGCCGCCGCCGGGCAGACACATTAAATTTTCAAGCCATGACAAACAGCAAATTTCACTTCAAACAAAAGACAAATTGCCACAGGGCCAGGACTTTTTCACCGCTTCCTATCAGGCGGCGGCAATCTGCCGTCCCACCTTGGCATTCCCGCCTCAGCTCGGCTCAACTCGACTCAAGTCGGACCAGTCAGCGTCAAGTGTTTGCCGAGGAGAATGAAGCGAACTTATCGAGTTTGCCCCGTTGTTTGCTAAATTGCAAACACATGCTGCTGCCAAGGAGTGGAGCTGCTCCTGGGCGGAGCAGGACAATGGCCAAAGTTAAATCAGGCGTGAAATCAAGCAGGTGTTTCAATTTTTATCAAATTGACTTGACTCTACCTGACTGCCTTTGTACTCTGCGCCCCCACGCACTCCCCTGGGTCGGCAGCCAGGACTCCAGGGGAGTCCCCACACTCGGCGCCTTGACGGACGCTGATGAATCGGTCTTGGGCGGGGCTCTTGTCGCTGTCAGGTCGTCTCATTAAAGCGATTATTATGCATTGCACTTCTGATTATGAAACCAAATTAAAACTTATTTATGCAGCGGACCGGACTGGCGGCGTATGACAAAAAGCAATCATTAAAATTGTTTTAATGTTTTATTTCATATTATTTTACTCTGCGCTACATCATTTTTCATATTTACTTTCTGACAATGGCCGAAGGCGAACGGCGTACCCGAACCGACAATAATGCTGTCAGTTCAATGTAAAAATCAAACCAGCAGGCGACAAAAAATTAATTATATAAAAAATACTCAATAATAACAACAATAATCTGGTCATGCGTGTCTCGGCACACGCACTGATTTCGGATATCCCTCAATTGAAAAAGTGTAATTATTATATAATCATTTATACACATTTATACCATCTGCCAGAAGAAGCAGGCACAATGCTCGCCCGCACGAATACGACCGAATGTATACCGTACATTTGATTTATGAACGAGAAATGTGGCAATGAAAGCAAAAGTTGAATGGAATCATCCTCGATTTCACTCAACCGATCGGTTATTGCCATTGTTCATATTATTGTGCCTAGCACTGTGTGCAAGCTGCGTGCGGTATCTGTTTGCCGTTTGTTGATTCCTTTTTTCTCGGTATATTATGTCAAGCATAAATTGGCATTTTCAACTGGATTTGCATGTTAATTAAAATAGCGCACGCACGGACAGCTGAAAACAAATGCAGACAGGCATTAAAGCTCCACACCCGCCCCCACTCCATCCCGCCGTCCCATCATCCCACCGGGAAGCTGGCCGAGCTGGGTGGGATTCCCGTGCTCTTCCTGACTCTTGCCTGGTTCCCACCAGATCGATGACAGGCAGCAGAAGCCCCTGCACTTCACTCGCGGCTGGTTGCATTTCATTTTGAACTCTATTTACTTAAGTCTTCGCCGAAACCCGGGGAAGGCGAAGTGCAGCCAGGGAACAACAGCCCCAAGTCCGTGCTCGCGCAGCTGAACCCATTGGGGGAGCGCGACCCGACCAACGACCTACACTTGACTTAACCAGCATTGTCGATTGCAGGGCCACGCCCCCAGCTCCAGAGCTGCAACTCCTCCCGGCAGAGGCGAGACTTTAATGATGATTTCTTTGGCGCTTAAGACGTTTAAGCTGCGCCCCTGCTTCCACCTCCACAGTGCCCTGAAGTTGGCTGTGGAACCGGGTTGCCCGATGTCGACATCGTCATGGACTTGACGAGTGCCTTTTTGTGTGTCTGACGGGAGACGCGGGCGGAGTCCTGCTTTCTCCGCTCTCTTTTTATTGCTCAAGTCTCCTTTCATGTGCATTACGGAGCACTCGTTCTCGCGTTCATGCTCATCCTCGTCGCTCCTTGAGCTGCCTTAAGCACTTGACTTGGCCTAGAGGAGGCGGCAGCCACCAGGAACCGATGCCAAGGCTTCAGTTGGTTGACTTAAAGATTGCGCTCGTCCTGATGGAATTATGGCCAAGTGCATAGTCGTAAAATTCAATATTTTTATAGCTCAGTATCGGTCGCCGCCTAAAAGCCTGGACCCGCTGATCCCTTCCTCTATCTCGGTTTCCACTTCTGTCTCGCCACCAGTCCCATTTCTGCCCGTGCATTTATCAGCTCTTAAACGAATGTTCAGCTATATTTTATTTAATTCATGCAGCAGCAAACTTTATTGTTTATTATAAGCAGCCTCTGCCTGTCAGCGATTGTCGGCTATGCCAATTTACCACCGTCCTTCCCTGCTTTTCCACCATTTAATTGACATATTAAAAATATTAAATTGCATCCGTGCGCACAAATTGTTAGGGGAATCATTGTGGATGTTTTTTAATGTATTCGCAGGATTGTAAGTTTGAATTCTAAATAACTGGACCACTGAATACATTAAGAGATAGTCCGATATAATAATTTCCCAAATTTAACACTTTGGCTATCCGAAACCTCTAAACAATTAGCGTTGTAATAAACCGTGAATTTTGCGATAGTGATAGGGCAGTAAAAATACAATTGATCCGAGTAAGGCTGTGTTCATATACGTTCAATTCGGCATTTCGGTGAAAAGTATTTGTTGTTGCAACTGCGCCCATTTTTGAGAAAACTCAATACCTCTAAAGTCTTTTATAATATCTCAGAATAAAGGTTGTAAGCAAATCAAATGTATCAAAGAACAGTATGAAAGGATGTGTAATGTTCTTTGCAGTAAGTGTACTACCGTTGGCCACACACTAAAGCCGTAAATATTCACACGCATAAAACAAAAGGCATGTGGATTTAAAAATGAAAAACCCGAATTTTCAAAGCCAGCGACATGTCAATAATAACCCCGATGATAGTGGCAGCGCTCCCGCTGTCAGCCGTGGGCCGAGCAGAATTATTAATTAAATGACGCTTAAAGGTTCGCGCACAAAAACGCGCTTAGGGCATTCGTAGAGGCAGTCTACTAAATGTTTATTTTTTCACGTTCGTTTTTGTTGTTTGACTAGTGCCGGGAATGTATTATCAGTGACAGGCAGGCAAACATCACCGGCCTATAAGCAAAAAGTCCCATTGACAAAAAATTAATAAACTAAAAGCCGCAGGATATTTACACTCCACTCGATTGGCGGCATGGCGCTTCCCTCAGTCTCTTGTGATTGTGTCTGTTTCGCATTTCAGTTCGCATTTTCCCTAATCATTGTAAAATTAGTTGGTCCGGATATTTTTGGTGAAGTTTATTTTTCAAGGGTTTGCCTACAAATTAGTGCAATGTTTGTCGCACATTTAGTCATGCATACAACTCACTGATTTTGGTTGCGTCATTTCTGGCGCTGCAGCTGCTTAATAAATGCTTTTGAGGTGCGGCAGGCAGTCGAGCCTGGGAATTATTATGAACTTGCTCCAGCCACTGGCCCATGTAAGTAAGCATAAAATAGGAGTTCCTAAAGTTAAGTTTAGCTCCCTAAATAGGAGTTACTTTGCTAGTTACTGGAGCATTTTATATGATATTTATCATAGTAAAGTATTACAACAACCAGAGTTAGGTACCATAAATAACAAATTATTCCATGCAAATTCCCGCATTTGTTAGGTTTGATTCACAACCCTTTACCGTTCCCCGTAAACGTCGTTTGGGTGTTTTAGCCTGCTTTAAAATTCAGAAACCTTTAGCTTAAAGTTGTAGCAATTAGGGCATGCTTCATTGGCTGCCAAAAGGTACATAAACTACGTGAGAGTGACTCTGGGCTTGTGTGGGTGTGCGACCAATGCCCCATACCCAACCCCCCGCCCATTCTCATCCTTAATACAGCACCAGCTCCAAACCTTGCTGCAGACCAACTCGGCTTTTCATGTAAACGCTTGCTTTGCCATTCGTTCCGAGTCATTTCATTTTCACTTTGTTGTTGGCGCAGGGATGATGGAGAGGGGCAGCGATGGGGTGGCAACGGAGGGAGGAAGGACGAAGGATTCTACAATGCCATTTGCGCCGGCTGCCTTTGGCCCATAGTTCCACCTCACTAGCTACCCATGGCACTGACTTAAAATGACAAACAACATTGGGAGTCGTCGTCGCTGGAGCCCTGGGAAGCGAAAAATGCTTTTCCAGCATACACACAAACAGACAGGGGCGCGGGGGAAGAGAAAGACGCATACATGCCATTGCACAATCATTGGATTCCGAAACATTTCTAGAATATTTAATAAGAAAACTGAAAATCGTTGAAATGCCAGCAACACTCATAATATCTTCCCAGCCCGGGCTCCTCCGCCCAATCTGTGGGTGAGAATGTTGCGCGGGCCGAGGCGGGACTTCTCGATAGAAGGCAAGGTCAAAGACAATATTGAAATGCCAATTGAACTTTTTGCTATTATTAAAATTTTCCGAGTTCTTGGTGGAGTGGGAAAATGCCCAGTTAAACTGTCGCGACGATCTCTGTCTGTTGACTTTAAATTATTCGGCAGGAGGTACTTAATTACACGAGCAAAGTATTGCTGCAACTGAATAATAAAAGAAAGGCTGTAAAAATGCGATTAAATCTATTTACCATATGCCAATCAATTTAAACTTTATTTAATGTATTTCCTTCTCTTTGTCTTTGCAGGTACGTACATACAACCCCGAGGATAATCAATCCTTAAAGCGCTCAGTAAGTTCAAGTGCCTTTGTCGTCCTGGCCATTCCGGACCAGTCCAGGGCGAACCCTTCGAAGACACTGAAAAATTTGTATAGCTTATTATTAATAACATTGTAAGGAGGGAAAGCCCCATCAAGTAGCTAAATCTTGGGAAGCATTTAAGCAGCATGTCAGAAACAAAACGATGGGGAAAAACCACCAGCGCTGTCCGGGCTGCCGTCGTCGACGACATTGACAGTGATTACAAGCTAAAAGTATGAAAAACAGCAGAAACTACTTAAGCACAAGAAATAACAAAAGCCCTGACCGAACCAGGCCGGGCCAGTCCGGTTCAGCTTTGGCAGAGACTGAGACCGAAGACGGAGACGGAGGCGGAGACGGAGGCGGAGACGCGAAGATGAGCGCAGAGCGCAGACAAATTTTTTGCATAAACACAGACGACAAAGCCAACTACTGGCTGCACTTAAAACAAGAGTCAGGAGGGCGACAGGGGGGATGGAGACAGCGGAAGGACCCAGGGACCAAATCGATGGAAAAAGCCGAAAGCCATCGAAGCCAAGAGATAGCCATGAAGATGGAATTTCCTCAATTCCTGATGTGAGATGCGAATTTTTCAATAAGTGCAACCGATGAGAACGAAGAAAGGCGACGCCGGGCCACCAAGGGACCGGGGACCGAGGACCAAGGACCGGGCGTATTATAATTTCGGACGGGACAGGACAAGCATCGTTTAAAATATGCCTGGGCGGGGCGGGAGTTCCCTCGGACTGAGTCCGGGACTAGGAGCAGGAAGCACATAAGTAGAAACGGCTCAAAATGCAAAGTAGACGACATCCGCTTTGAGATTGGATGACGTTCGTCCTCGCTTCGCCATCGCCTTCGCCTTCGCCTCCGCCATTGCTTTCGTTCTCTCGGAGCCACAGTCGCCGTGAAGTATTAAAAGCAAATAAGTAATAAAAATAATAATGGAGCATTTTTACCATTTTTTGCTCCTGCGAAAGGGAGCAGCGGCAAAAAGGATAAGCATCTTAGCGCAATTTCTTGCTGCCTTCTCAATATAACAAAAGGTCCTTGCGCTCAGGCAAATGTGCCGAAAATGGGGCCGAGGCAGGAGCAAAGGCAGCCCAGCTGCCGGCCCTCGTCCGCCAACGCCGCTGTGTTGTCCTTTATTTTCCCTTTTCGCCTTCCTTGCCCGCTCATATTTCTCCTCCCCCTCCAGTTGAAGTCCCCAAAAGGGACAAGAACATAAATGCAGGAAATTTGAATGGACGAGCGCAGTGAATGAAATTTGCAAATATTTTTCAAAAATTGAACTTTTCTGGCAAATTTTTTTCCCCATGATGATGCCAAAAAAAAGAAGAATGTGGGGGCAGGAAGTAGCAAATGGGGAAGGGTGCTCGGGCTAAGGGCAGCGATGGGTTTATGAAAATAAGTGAAGAAAATTGATTTGAAGTACTTTGAAGTGCAAAAACGCGTAGCCAAAATCACTGAAGAATGCTTTGGCATATTATTTATATACATTTTTTTCAGTCAGTTCCGAGCTGGCCTCCCCCAGACAACTTTTGCCACGATAAGCAAGTCGAGCAGAAGCGGCATGTTTATAAGAAAATGTGTGCCACCGGGCGGAGGCAAATATGCAGCTGCATATCTCCTTATGTTTGAATAAAGTTGCGAAGTGGAAAAAGAACTGAGTCCCGTGCAGAAGGGAGCCGGCGCCTTAAAGTCAGTTTAGTGACAAGCTTAAAGCCCGCGCAAGCAGGTAAATTGCTTTCTAGGCTTAGCCACATCCCTGCTCAGGGCTCAGACAACAAAGGAGCTCCGGCAAGTGTATAAATCGGCTAGAAAACAACCGACTACCGACTGCCGTCTATCATTTCCTTTGGCAATTCGGCGGCAGCGACAAAAAAACTTTACCTGCATGCGGAGCAATTGTCAAAATATAAACCGCCGCATGGAGAGGCAGATGGGATTGCATGCGACGCGTCGCAACGACGACGGTGCAATTCCGGGCACCCAGGACCACTCTCGTTTATCAGGCAAGGAGCAGCGGGAGCAGCCGTGCCGGGCTCGGTGCCTTTGCCTTCTTTTCTGACAAAGTGAAGCGATTCACGCCGCCAACGCCTAGGAGTGTGCAACATTTTTTGTTTCCCCGGATCCTTGGCTTCCTCGTGCCAAATATATTCATTGCAAGATTTGTTGGCCGCGGGTGGAGCGGGCTCTCAGGCAACGGTTTGCATATGAGGCACTACTCCTCGCAGGATTCTGGCTACATATACACATGTGTGGGAGCCGGAGAGACTTACGCTTGAATTGCAAATAGTTAGAAAAGATTTGCAATGATTTGGACTGCCACTCCGTTCTAGGAATGCACTCCGTCCTGCCCCAGACCGCAATTCCAGGCTGTCTGTCTTTCGTCCTGCGGGGGACCGGCGAATGTGTCTGTCGGGGCGAGGCATGCTTGCGATTTGTGCTTACTCCATTTGGGCGGTTCTCCGGCTCGCCAGGATGATTAAATTGAGGCAGTTGCCAGATGCCAGACATTGATGGCTTCATTTCTGTTTAAGCGGTAACGGATGGGGTCCTCGAAGGTTCCATTTGGCTGACGTCTCTGTTTCCAGCGGGCCGAATCGGGGCTCTTTCATTTTGGGGCATTAAATAAAATGTGAAACAATCAGAAATCAACGCATAGCATAACGCAAGCAAATAAAAATATAAAGCATTTGTGGCCACTGGCCAGTTGCCGTTAGCCATTTGGCCGGCACACACGCACACAGCGACCGCTCACATCCGCACACACACACACATTAGTGTGCAATTTGGCCAAATGTCGCCAGCGTGGCAGCCTGTCCTTCGTTCGAAAACTTTCACAATATTTCCGCAAAACAAATTGCGCGTAAAAATGGCAATGCAATTTTTGGTCGTTTGTTGCGGCGGCCGTTGCCAACTGGACGCCACATTGCATCCACACACTCGCATATGCTCTCCACCTCCACCTCTACATCAACCTCCATCTCTCCTCTCCTCTCCCGCCACTGTGCCCCCGCCCGCTCGCCACTGACCAGAGTGCGTGTCCTGGTCCATGTTTCTGTAATGTTTGCCCAATTGAATTTAATAATATTTTCATTTGGATTTTAGTTTAGTTTTTAGTTGGGAGAAAATATTTTCGGAACCATTTGCACTGCAGTGTGCTGCCCCCGACATGTCCTTTCTGAAATGTTTTGTGCGTTCTGCGGCTGCCAATTGCCAGGGGGACTGGCTGCAGTGCCGGGCATCCCGTTTCGAAGCTAATTGGGTTCGCGTGTAGCGCGGTTAATTGTGATTTCGATTCGGATTGTAATTCTGATTATTATGTTTTCTGCCCAACTGACCCTGCCGCTCCTCAGCCAAAGTGCTCTCCCAGAAGTCCGATTTGTGTCGGCGCTGGATAGTCTGTCTTACGGTGCCCGGCTTATCCTCAATCCACGTCACGTCACGGGCCAACTATCGCCTCAACAGCTCATAAAACCAAAGCAGCAAATTAAACTGCCGCCATAAAAGCACTCTCCGGCCCCCTCACCATCCTCCGTCCCCGCCCTCGGTCAGACCATTTCCCTGACCGTAAATACAATATTTGATAATTTTATTAACAATTTCAGCTGTAAATTGTTTACGACTGAGCAGCAGTGGTCGTCCTTCAGCCGGAGCCAAGGGCCCAGAGCTTTTTAGGCGTCTGCTGGATTGGTGCACTCTTTTTGTGCTGCCACAGAGCAGATGAAATATTCATGTTCCCCGACTGTTTCTCTCTTATTCCCAATTCCCCAACCCCTTCGTCGAACTCGTAAATTAAATTTAGCTTCCCCCAACATTCTGTTCAATCAAGCGCAAAAAACGCCGCAGACATGGACGGCCACGGAGGCGCAGGGGGCAGGATGCTGGGCTTTATCCTTACTATCTCGGCAGTGGTTTAGTTTTTGAGTGAGAGAGTGTGTGTGCGAGAAGACTCTGATTTTAACTGCATTAGAGGCCCAGTGCTTGGAGCCGGATTCAATTTCGTAGCAATGCTATGCTAAAAAGCTAAAATCAGGCTGCCCAAGTCCGGGTCCTGCGCCAAGGAAGGATCTGGCAGACAGAGGTCCTTTTTGTGCAGCTTTTCGCATTAAATTTATGAAATTGTGCGCTTCCTCTTTTTCGGTTATGTTCTCTCAAAACTCAATCAAGCTTGCATGCAATATCCTGCCGCCTTCTTCAGGGTCCTGCCAGCCAGCCCATTTGTTTGAGCAAGTCCCCTGTCTCCGCCCACCTCCGGTGGATCTCCTGGAGACATTTATACCCAGCAATAACAACAATGTTGACACAAAAACATTCACGAGCTTGGCCCCTGGCCCGGCTAGCTATACTGCCAGGACCTGGCACAAGTCCACAATCGTAGTCCTGAAAAGTACGGAAGACAAATGCAGCAGTGTGCAGTGAGGCTTAAGGGGAATGGAAGCAGCCTCAAACTATGCCGCTCCCACTTCAACTTCTTCAGGCAAAATGGCCCTTAAACTTTTCTTTCACATTCCGGGCATATCTTTGCCGGAGTTCGCCGGGCCAATTTCCAGCCTGTTGATTGCCCATTTAGCTGAGCACACAAAGCGAGGCGGGATCGATACCACGACCCTTTGCCGAGCCCATTAGAGACTGCTCGTCGACAAAAGGACTCTCCGGCGGGTGATCTGCTAGCGAAGTCTTTGACAAATTTCTACCCCGTTAATTGCTTTATTAGGTTCCATAGGAAAACGGCATAAATAGCCCTCGAAAAGAACTCTCGGCGGGTAATTGAATTAAATGGCCGGCGCTGTGGCAAAAAGCAAAGTAAATTAAATAAGTTTTTCATTTTGGCCGCGGCCAAGTTGCATTGTCAACGCCGTCGTCTGAGAACAGCCCCCTTGCCGCCGTCCTGCCGCCGTCCTGCTGACGTCCTGCCTGCCTCGTCCTGCCCGGGTCGTGCTTTTTGCTTGCCCGCATTTTACGCTTCGCCTGCGGCCCTTTGTTGGAGCAGCGAGGCAGCGAAGCAGCGAAGCAGAGGGGCAGCGAGAGGAAACCAGAGGGCCAGAATGCAATGAGCCAAAAGTTGTTTAATGTATGCATTGCCTTGCCGCCCCTTTACGCCCACTGCGGTTAACGGCGCGTCGCAACTTTTTGGGGCTTGGAGGACGCAAAGTAACTTTTAGCAGAGTACGTAAATTTCCGGATTTTTTGCGGGCTCCCTGTTAATGCTGAGCATACTTTTAGGTAGCTTAGCGGCATTTACACTAATTTCGACTGCAGTCCCGGCCACTCTACAGGCGATGGTGTGATTTATTCGCCGGAAAAGATTACTTACTCGGCTGCGGCTTGCAGTAGTCCCTGGAATACTGATTCCAGCGGAATATCGGGCCACGGGGGGAGACCCTTTCAGTCACCGTTTTGACAGGACTCTGCGCAGCTTCAGACTGCCGCTGACAGCGGAATTGAAATCTGAAAACGAATTCGTAATTAGTTTTACTGCCACTTTTACCGGCTCTTCGGCGGCTGCCGTTGTTGTGAGCTCCGCCGGGAGTTTTTTGGGCTCGGGCCAGGTTTGTCTTTTAAATGGAAATTAATTGGAAAACTCGTTGAGAACTGTCATTGTCATCGAAGTGAGCTACGAACTTCCCATGCAAATGAAGGGTCTCAGCAAGTTTTTCCCTTCACTTTATGGGTTAATCTATTAAAGAGGCCCGCCGAATGGCCAGCTTGCCTGGCCGGGTTTTAAAGAACGCGTACGAGGACGTCAAAGAAGCGGCAACCAGAACCGGCAGGCGCGAACGTTAATTGAAGTGCACTTCCTTTTAATTTTCGTCCAACAACACGGAGCCGTAAAAGAGGGGGCATCGCGTTCGTCCTGGCGTCGAGCACTGCTCCTGTTAACACTCCTGCTCCTGCCTCGGCCTCCGCTTCTGTTAATTTCATATTTCGAAACATGACACTTTCACACTTTGGCTAATTTAAAAGCATACAAAATGGTTGGCCGACACACGCACGAGGAGGGCTGGCTGCTGCCGCTGTGACTCCTGCTTCCGCGATTCGTGACGAATGTGCTTTGTCGCTGCTGCTGCTGCTGGTGCTGGTGTTGCATGTGGCACACAAAGGCCGACTCCTTTCCGCGCATACGTGTATGCAACGCTGTCGCTCGTTAAATTGTCGCCTGACACCTGGCTAATGTCATCATCGTGGTGGTCACCATTGCGCTGCCTGGCCGGAGTCTCCGCCACATTATTACTGTAATTATGTTGGCCGTGTAAACGTCATTAGGCGTTTCGGCGGCAGCTGCCGGAGCGTGCTGCAGCCCCGGTGTGCTGAGGAGCTGAGGAGGAATGGCGCTGTGAAATCCCTCGAAACTGACACGGATGAAATTGTGGGGTCCCGAGGTCAGTTGGCAAATAGTAGCCGTGGAATAACAACATCATACGTCGCGCTTAACAGCCAGTCTCTAAATCAATTTTACACTTTCGATCGGCTTCGATTTCCGCTTGGGCTTAACTCGCCCGGACCAACAGATGGCACTGCGAAAAATAAAAGAGATGTCCATTACCATTAGGTCAGAATTTATGTGCTGCCATTTGGAATGCTTTTCGCTGTCGCCAGCTTTAATTGATAGATAAAAATTGCTCACCATTCATTAAGGCACGACCAGGCCGGGCCAGGCCAATATATTTTGCAATTAAAACAAGCTGCGGCCAAAACTAGCATCGGCCGAAGTAAACATGCAGAGAAAAAGCTAGGCTCGCCGTGAAATTGAAACAGTGCGACCATAAAATGCAAATCAGTTGCAAATAAAAATATATATAATTCATTTGTTAAATCCATTTGCCGGCCATTTGCTGGCAGCTTTTTTACGCCGCGTCGTAGCTACGGCGTAGAGGAGAAATATGTTGTCCTTTTAGGTGTTGACAAATCGCCGCTCACACTCACGCCTAAAAGTATGCAACAAGCAAAAAGCAGTGGCAGCGGCACAGATGCAAAGCCAGACCCAGAGCCAGTGCCAAAGCCAAAGGCAATGCCGGAGCGTACGTGGCGAGGCGGGAATAATAATTTTTGGCACGACTGCCATGTTAACATGTCCCCAGACACGTAGTGGCAACCCCCACCGACCCCGTCCAGCCCTCACCGCCGATTGAATTCGGTAACCGTTGCATACTTCCCGGCGCGAGTTTATTATGTAGCAGGGAATGTGGGTCTGTGTGTGTGAGAGTCCTGGCTGCATTTCATCGCCCCTGTGTGCCTGTCCCCGAGCTCACCGGCTGCCCTTGCGGCTTGTAGAACCATTAGTGAACACGGGTTACTGTGATTACCCCGGGCCAGCCCCCGAGCCGATGCGACAGGTTCACCCTGGGATAGTCTTGGCTGCATATACATTTCCACTTCCATTTGCATTTGCATTTGCATTGAAATATACAAATACGTGCGCGGCTTTTGGGGCGGCAGACAAATTACTTTTTAAATGCACTGTAAGCCCTTCAATAGTAATTGGCCGCCGTGCGGTCTGAAACTTTGCCAAAAAAGAGGAGGATAAAAATTGGAGAGACCTCGGTCGCGACCGAAATCGAAGAGAGGCAGAGAACCCTGAGCGAGTCGCATTAAAAAACAATAAAAAATATTCGGCCGAGGAACTGGCAGACGGGCAGAGGAAAGGCTAAGGACTCTGGCCCGTCTAATGGCGTCACGTTTGTGCCACCCCGAAAAGTGGCATGCAACATGCGATTGCTGCCAAAAGTGCCGCCTGGCACGAGTCCAGCACCAGGCAGCAGGCACCAGGAACCAAGCACCCAGGCCCAGGCCCAGGACCAGAAACAGAGCCTCTCCAGTTAGTTGGCTTGTTAGTTGGCAGTATGCTGCCTCCTTGCGCCGGCTGCCTGCTGCCTGCTGCCTGTTGCCTGTTGCATTTCCCACTGAGGCAAGACGACGATTCGTTCTGGTTAGGCGTGCTGCCAACTGGATCGAGTCCTCGCAAGGATGTGTCTGTGTGTGGTGTTGAATTTTTCATTTCATTTGGCGGCAGCAATTCACTTGAATGGGAATTTCGTGTCGTCGTTGCAGCGCCAACGTTGTCGTCTTCGTCAAGCGGAAGCGGAAGTGAGCAGGCCAAACAACTGCACATATAGAGCATATAATAAACGTTCAAACCGAGACTGAATGACTGCCTCCTGGCACTGAACTCTCAGCATGTTGCAGACCCCATAACTCCTCGCAGCCTCACGAAAATGTTGTTCTTTTTATCCGAAAAGCTTTTTGGCCATCAGCCATCAAGCATTGGCAATGGACTGGGCTGACATGAGCCAGGGATTATTGGACAATTAAATTGACGTTAATGAATTAATTTATGAGCTTCCAAGGCGGTCACAGCCTGCGGTCGGGCCTGTTGCATAGATCTCCGAGCACAGGGACAATAAGGACCACAGATTAGCATCGGATAATGGAGGTTTATCGTTTTCAATGGAAGGCAATTTGTAACGGGCCTGAAGCGTTGTAACCCATATATGTATTTTGGCCTGAAAGTATGCACTTCAATCATATATGTGAATAGTGCCTTGCCATTCACTGCACTTCAATCATATATGTGAATAGTGCATTGTCATTCACTGCAGTTGCATCGGAGCAACCGATACTGAGCAGCTGTAACAGGGTCGCAACCTGAAAGCTTAGCTTTGGTACCACGGCCAACTTCACGGCCCGAAACCAAATTTCCGGTCTCGTTCTTTTCTTGGAAGATTTCGAAGTGACCACACGCGTTATAATCGAGTGCGGGTTAAATAGTTAAACATAACCGAATTCACCGCCACGAGGAAAAATTTTTCTGGATTTGTTTTTTTAAACTTGGCGAAAGGCAAGGTAAGCCATAAACCTTCAATATTTTTCTATCAATATTCTGACAGCTTCGTGGTTTCCCGACTTCTTAAATAGGAAGTGTCCAGAGGAGCACCTCTCCGGACACGGCGGAACAGACGGCGGAGCGCCTCTTCAGCAAATAGCAGCAGAGGAAGCAACAAGCCAGCTGCTGCAGCCGACCCAATCACGCAGCGGTTGACGACTTTCGTTCGTCCGGCGGAGCCCCTTATCCGTCCGGCGGAGCCCCTTATCCGTCCGGCGGAGCACCCTTTGTGCCCAGAGGAGCACCCCTTCGGACACGGCGGAAAAGACGGCGGAGCGCCTCCGCAACGGATAGCAGCAGAGGAAG
>VNJU01006435.1:24136-64599 GCA_008042675.1 Drosophila seguyi | reverse complement strand
GCAGCATTATCTTACTTAATAAGTTAGCTTTACCGATTGGTTCTATCAGCATAATATATAGGATATAGGATAATAGGCTTGGTTCGGACTTACCCGCAGTTCAGGACACTCAGTTACCTTTCGTTGCAATACCGCTGACGTGGCCGAGAATTATCGTTGATTAAGTCCTTCCGAGTGCAGAGGTTATTATCAGCTTTTATCACACAATTATTTAGACGCGATTATTATCACACGATTATTATCACGCGATCATTAACACACAAATACTATCACACCATTATCAACAAGCGATCAACACGGACGCGCACGGGTGAAAGTTCGCGGAGAGACTGCGGAGGCAGCGGCGAGGCGCCTCTATTTATAGCTGCAGGGGAGGGCGAGAGAGAGACAGCTGTAGAGACACAAGCATAGAGAGCGAGAGTGACAGACTGCGGCTGCTGCGGCGAGGCGCCTCTGCTTAAAGCTGCGAGAGAGAGAGAGCGCACGAGGGAAAGAGTGAGAGAGAGAGAGAGAGAGAGAGAGAGAGCTATATAGACAGAAAGAGACAGGGAGATAGAGAGACAGGAACATATATAGAAACAGAGCTGGAGTTTGCCAGAGATATTAAGATATAGTGAAATCTAGACAAAGTCGGAGAAATATAAATATATATATATAAATATATGTATATTCCGATGGATCTCAACTTAAGACTTTATTCTTGTGACACAAAGCTTACTTGTGCCGCACTTTGTTTACAAAAGTGTTGGATGACGTGTTCCAATAATTTGAGTGAGAGTGAGAGCGCCGCTCAAAGAGCGCCACTCAGAGCTTGCAAGCATTGTTTACATTATTTGAGAGCGGCATCGGCTGCTGCGGCTACGTGGCCGGATGTGAGTGGTTTACGTTGGTTCAGCGTGAGATAGCCTATATATTCTCCATATCTCCATCTCTTTCTATCTATATAATTCTGTCTTGCTGTGTTTCTCTATATTTCCCTCTATCTCCATCTCTCTCTAACTATATTTCTGTCCCTCTCTCTCTGGACATAATTCAATATTTCTGTCTTTCTCTATTTTCATATGTCTATCCCTCTCTCTGTCTATTTGTACCCATCTCCCTCAAACTCGAATGTAAACAATCCACTTCCGGCGACGTAGCCACTTTTGTAAACAAACGGCTGCTGTCTCGCTCTCTCTAGTAGCTCTGACGTGTCTGTCTCAATCTATATTTGTCTCCCTCTCTTTCTATATATATATCATTCTGTCTCTCTCACTCGACCTCGCTGTCTCTTTCTCACTAAAAATCGCCCTCTCTATCTCTTTCCCTCGCACTGTCTCGCTCGCGCGATCTATCTCGCTCTCTCTCTCCCACCCCCGCAGCTATAAATAGAGGCGCCTCGCCGCAGCCTCCGCAGTCTGTGCTCGCGCTTTCACCCGCTCGCGTCCGTGTAAATCGCGTGTTGATAATCGTTTGATAGTATGTGTGTGTTAATGATCGCGTGATAATAATCGTGTGGCAATAATCGCGTCTTAATAATCGAGTGTGAAAAAATGATAATAACCTCTGCATATAAAAGGACTTAATCAACGATGATTCTCGGCCACGTCAGCAGTAATGCAACGAAAGGTAACCGAGTGTCCTCAAATGCGGGTAAGTCCAAACCAAACTTTTTTTCCTATATCCTATATCTTATGCTGATAGCACTAATCGGTAAAGCTAAGTTATTAAGTAAGAGAATGCTGCTAAGGCCTACCGCTCGGCTGAGTGGTCCTTAATTTACATATTGAACTTTGGACAGTATTTTGAGTATTTGAGGAGAGGATTTTGCGGCTGCTGCGGCGTGACGCCTCTATTCATAGCAGCGAGGGATGGAGAAGGAGCGAGATAGATTGCGAGAGTGATCGCCTGCTATGGCTACGTGGCCGGATGTGGATGTTTACATTGGAGTTAGAGAGATGGATACAAATAGAGAAAGAGAGAGAGAGATTGGTAGATGGAGATGACAACAGAGAAATTCATAGAGACAGAGACAGATCCAGAGAAAGGAAATATAGTTAAAGGGAAATGAAGATAGAGTGAAATATAGAGAAACACAAAAAGAGATAATTAGATAAATAGAAGGAGATGGAGATAATATATAGACGATTCCACGCTGAACCAATGTAAACAACTCACATCCGGCCACGTAGCCACAGCAGCCGATGCCGCTCTCAAATAATGTAAACAATTCTTGCAATCAGTGAGTGGCACTAACTGAGCGGCACTCTCGCTCTCACTCTCACTCTTACTCAATATGCCAAGCAGCCACCTCGCGCCCAAACTTTTGTAAACAAAGCGCTGCTGTCTCGCTCTCTCTCATAGCTCTGACGTGTCTGTCTCGATCTATAGTTTTCTTCCTCTCTTTCTTTATATATATATAGCTCTCTCTCTAGCCACTTCAGCGGTATTGCAAAGGAAGGTAACCGAGTGTCCTCTAATGCGGGTAAGTCCAAGCCAAGACTATTACTATATTATATATCCTTTATATATAGCTAGCATGAATCGGTAAAGCTAACTGCTGAATGCTGCTTTGGCCTACCGCTCGGCTGAGTGGTTCTTAATTTACATATTGAACTTTTGGACAACATTTTGGGTATTTGGGAGAGGGAAGGAAGGAGAGGATTTTGTTTGAGTTTCCTGTTGCGTTGACTAGGAGTTGGGTTGGGTTTTCGGTTGCCACCTTTATTCGGGGTTTTTGGTTTAAATTTTTGAAAATAATTATATCATAAACATAGCTGCAATAGCAACAATCACATTTCAATTGTATTTAAATATTTGAATGAAATTTAAAATTAAAATTATTTTAATGGTTTCTCAAAATGGAGCAACTAGCAATTAATAAAATAACTATTTTAAACATTTATTATTTATAATAATTATAAATACTTACAATTTACGTATTTTTTGGTCCTATTAAAATACAAATAAACATAATAAAATTCTTATTTTATCAAGCTGTGGTTCGGTTTCTTTTTATTTTTCTTAAAACATTAAAAGGCTTTCATATTAATTTACCTTTAAATTTAATTAGTTTTATTTGAGGACAATAAGATAGAAGCTAGCGTCTACCTATAAGATACAAATTGGATCATGTTTTCAATCCGGCTCGAAACTCGAAATTTTTTGGAAGTAAACAGCTAACAGCTTGCTCTCTCAACTCTCTTGCCCCACTCGCCTCTCTCGCCATACGCCTACATGCCGCCTTCCAACGCGCTCTCTCCCCGTGGCCGTTGGAAATCAGCTTCAGAGAGTGAGGGAGGCACTTTAAAAACATTTCGGCATAATTGTTGGAGCTGTTGAACGGAACGGAAGCAAAACCAAGGTCTCCATGCAGGAGATCGCCGCGGCGGTAAAAAATCAAAGTTTTCCCTACGCGAGTGCGGAAAAACCAGAGCCCAAGAGTGGGGGAAGTTGTTGCGCCCCCAAAGTGAAGTGAAAATGTGTGAAAAGTCCGGGAAAAGCCCCAGAATATCCCGAAACGGCAGACAAAATGCTGTTGTGTTTTTTGTTGTTTTTTTTTTTCAGTTTCCAAACCAAGGCCAAGTACAGTTCGTTGTATTTGGCTAGTTAATTTTGTTGTTTTTTTTTGTGTGCAAGTGCAACAAGTAAAAGAAGTGCGACACCGTCTTTTCCCCTTTTCTTATGTGCGTTTTCGTCTCCTAATTTGACGTTTTTCGTATTTTTTTTTATGCGTTTTCGTCTTCTTATTAGATCTGCAGCAACAACATATGCAAGGGTGAGTGAGACAAAGCTATTTACTCTTTTCTGTGTTCCTTGATTTTCTGTGTTTTCGCGCGCAAAGTTTTTTTTTTGTTCTCTCATGGCCCTTTCTTGTGACGTACAAAGTTCTGTTGCTGGCGCTCTTTGCTCTCGCCGTGGCAAGTGGTGCCTAAGAGCGAGAGAGCCGCTTAAAGAGTATGATCCTCTCTTGCGGGGGTTTAATTTTAAGTTTTGGAGAGTTGCCTTTGCTTGCCTATTTTTTGAATAAAAAAAAGCCTGCAGGTTGTCTATTTTTAGCTGTACATATTATGTTAGGCTTATAGCCTAAAACTTTAATATAGACTAAAAACGAACAAATTAAATAATTAATTACAAATTTACATTTTAAAATTATGAATTACATTTGGGTATGATAATGTTTTCGGGGAGGAAGGAGAGGATTTTGTTTGGGTTTGGTGTTGGGTTTAGAATAATTATTATACTAACACGAATCAGCGGTGGAATAGCGTTTATTGCTTTTTAAAATATTGGCGGTTGTCAACAAAGTAGGACCGCATCATTTTCCCTAAAAAAAACCCGAACAACAACTGAAAAGTGCGGCCACACTTCACAATAAAAAATATTGTTCCGCCGCGAAACAGATTTGAAAAACATCGATAACGACATCGATATGTGCAAACATCGTATGTCCGGCGAACATCAGTGTTTTCCCATCTCTATTAAACGGACCATCAACAAAAAACTAAACAAAGTTGGAATCAAGTTGAATGTGTACATATTCCACTTAAGACTTTCCTGGAGCGTAGCATAGGAAACCATGTCGCTGGCGGCCACTGCTGAGCATCCAATCAGCCCTCTTCCACCCCCCCAAAGCCACCAGGAAGGAGCCCTCTGTCGCATTTGCAATGTGCCATCGTCCGCTTGCTTGTCGCTCTTCGAGCAGCAGATTATTGCCGGAAAAAACACGACACTGGCCAAGGATTTGATGTACTGCACCGGCCTGGCGATCCTCGAAGAGGAGCACTTCCTGCCCCAGCACATTTGCCCGGCTTGTCTGGTGAAACTGGAGACTTCACTGCAATTCAAGCAAAGTGCTCTCCGAATGGACAGACTGTTGAGGCAGCGTCACTTGGATCTAAGCCCGGGAAAGTCGAATAAGCCAGCCAGGGATCCCTTGCCTGAGGCTGAGATTGGGGAGGAGGTCAGCGAGGAATATATCCTTGTGCTGGATGAGAGAGAGCAGCAGCAGCTTGAACTGAAAATGGAGAAATCAGAAATTAATCAAAAGGTAATCGAAGTGAAGACTAGCCGGGACACAGATCCACCTGATGAGAAGCTGGAAGAGCAGCAGCAGTTGGAGCACCAAACAGAAGAGGAGGAGTTGGCCAAAAACTGGATAGAAATTACGGAAGATGGCCAAGAGGCTGTGGTATTTGAAGAAGGAGATCTCTATGAGATTGTCGAGGAGCCAGAGGAGCAGCCACCAATCGTGATAGACTCAGACCACCCAAAGCAACCAAAGACCGCGATGAGCGGGAGTCCTCGCAGGAAAACCCAAAATCCCACGCTACAGTGTCAGGTCTGTGAGCTGCAATTACCTTTTAAATATATTTAGCTTAACTTCCGATCTTCGATCACAGATCTGCGGAAAACAGCTGAGTACCAGCAACTCCTTCAAGTACCACATGCAGCTGCATGGCACTGCCACGCCCTACGCTTGCCAAATCTGCGGCGAATCCTTCAAGACGCGCAACGCCTACGAAGGCCATGTGACGCTGCACGATCCCAACAATCCGAACCGTTGCTCCACCTGCGGCAAGGTGTACCGGCAGGCGTCATCGCTCCGCTCGCACCTGCTCACCCACAGCGGTATCAAGCCCTTCGAGTGCACCATTTGCGGCAAGCGGCTGACCCAAAGGTCCGGCTACAAGAAGCACATGCTCACGCACACGGGCGAGAAGCCGCATGCCTGCGATATCTGCGGCCGCAGTTTTCGCTACTCGAGCAATCTGATTGCCCACAAGCGCAGCCACAGCCAGGAGAAGCCGCATCAGTGTCAGGTGTGCCACAAGCGAAGCTTTGGCAGCACCTCGGAGCTGAATCGCCACATGCTTGTCCACAGCAGCGAACGGAACTTTGCCTGCAGCGAGTGCGGCAAGACCTTTAAGCGGCAGGCGTCCCTCGGCTTGCATGAGCAGTCGCACAAGACGGGGGGACAGAATAGGTGGGGCAAGGTGGTGGTGGTTCAGCCGGAGGAGGACCACCCAGAGAGCTGAGAATTCTGGAGAAATTTCCCGACCTGGCTCTAGAAGTTTCTAATATTCATAGATGTTGGTTATTTAGTTTTATCCTGTTAGTTATTAACTTTCTTGGCAAGAAATATAAATGAATCGATGCTGACGCTGAGTTTGATATTTAATTAATTATAAATCAATATTTTAGCGCTGCCATAATTTCATTTTCTATTTGATATATTTGGAAAGTGCCAAAAATAAGCCTTAAGTTGGCTTTAAACTATTATTGTTATTAATAAATATTAATAAATTATCATATATTGAATTTAAAAGATGTGTGGCACAAGAAATTACATTAATTGCGATATTTAAACGATAAAATTGATATATTTTCGATATTTAAATTTTTGTGCATTAAATTTCAAATTTAAATGCATTAAACTTATAATTTCGTTATGATATTAAGGGGAAATATTAATCCTTATATCACATGGCAATTTATATCCATAAAAAATAATAAATCTATAGATCTATCGATAAATCTATAGATTAGTTCGATATATAGATATTTTGCGTTGGGTTATATGAACTATAATTGTTTTTATTTTTTATGTTCCAAAAAAGAACTTAAACTTGGCTTAGACCCTGATTTATTTTAAATCAAGATTTATTTCGATAATTTCGATATTTTTATGATATTTCATATTTTAATGCCTCAAACTTCGATAGAAATTGAGCGGGCTTATAATTATATCCTTCAAAAAAGTAATACAAAAATTGTTATATTTGAATTTAGCTTTGTTTTTATTATTTTCGACCTTTCCTCGTGTTAAGTATGATAACAAGTTCCAAGTGTTGTTACAGAGTTACAAAATACATACGCTCTAGAATAAAGTGTTGTTTTTCTGTTCCTCTCGTACACTTTGCATGGATATAGATAATATCGTTAACAATGAGGATTTTTTTTTAGTGGGATGCTAAGGGTAAAAACAATTCTCGACTCTGGGACTTGCGGGGAAGAGGATATCTCTCTCTATACAAACATGGAAGTTCTGATTGGTGTTTTGTTTAGTAGTTTTTTTTGTATGATCTAAAAACTACATTGAACCGATCTTAAACGCTAGAAAATAATCAATTTGTAGGATTGCGGAAGGAGTCGGTGAGCATAAGCGAGTGAGAAATCCAGCAGAGGGGCTAAGGATTAAATAAAAAAAAACAGTTAAGAAGCTAACTGCGTTATGCCAAAGTTGGAAATATCCTTGAACTTATGCAGCTATCTTTGTGGCTATTAAAAAGCTTGAAAATTGGTTTAAGTTCAGTTTCGAAATGGAGGAAACTTCATCCAAACTGACAGACGGACATGACTATTTCAACTCTAACTTTAAAATAATAACGCCCCCCTGCAAGGGTTTAGAAAATGTATATATGGGTTTCCCCTTCCTAATCGATCGTTGCTGCATAAATAAAATAAATGTATAAATAAATATATATAATATACAATCGTTTGCATATGCTAATAATTTTTTTTTAAGACAATGTGAGTGCTTCCTATAATACTTGGCAGAGACAATATGAGAATAGATCACAAGGATCACATAAATATATATATATATATATGTATAACATAGGGGGGGATGGATGTATAATTATGAGTTTAAAAACAAGCATAAACAATGCAAATAAAGTGGGACGGGGGGGAAGAAAAAAACACAATGGAGGCACACATGGAGCATGGGTTCTCTCTCTCTCTATCTCTTTCTCTCTCTTATCAGGTTGTGGCTCTCCCACAGTTATCGCTGCTAATCCTTCTCCTGCTGCTGCAGCAGGGCGGCAATCTCCTGGAATTTGTGACGAAAGTCAACGCTGCTCTCACTAAGCACCGACATGCTGGATGAGGGATCCTGTTAAAAGGATAATGATTTATAAAGAATTTGAATATTAAATACAAGTTTTTTATACCCACCAGTATATCCCTGGTGGCATCAATCTCGTCCAGATGCCCCAGCAGTGATGTTAGCGAGAAATCATTGATATTATCCTCCAGCCAACGGGCATTGGAAGTTGAGTCTCTGAGCAAGTGCATTGGACTAACGCTGCCATGGAAGAAGTTTTGAGCTGTCGCGGAGAGTTCGAAAACCATTTAGAAATTTATATATATTTTAAGAAGTAAATCTTCCTACTTAAGCTCTCATCCTGAACTTCATCGGTGCTGAAAGTTCTGCCATCGCTTGTGGTGCTGGTTGCCACACAAAAATCCAGATTAGGCATATCCCGACTGCTGTCGCCCTGTTGACTCCTGATCTCGTTGCTGAATTGCAGTGCCTGTGCCTCCCCCTTGTCCCCCTGCCTGTGCACATCGCTGCCTGCCGCCTGGCCAGCGGACAACGCTGCACTCTGGCCGGAGCCAGAGCTTATGCCACTCGAATTGCTACTGCTGCCACCAAGACGATCGATTGGCTCAAAGAGCCCGCTATGAAGTTGACGCACACTGAGCAGATCGTAAGGACGACCGCCAACGGAAGCGGGCGGCAAAAGGCGACGCTGCACGAGCACCTGTCGACTGATCTTCTGGCGGGTGAGCTGAAAAATTGGAATAAGAAAGGTGGAATTAAAACCTTGTTGCTTGCTGGAAACATGAGTCGGAATACTCACCGCTGACAGTTGCCTGACGGGATCAATGATGTTGGCTATTGGCCGCCTTACCGGCAGCATTGGAGTCCGAAAGTTGGCACCATCTGCAACACCACCGGCGGCCGCTGCATCCGCCAGCTGCTGTGCTTTGGTCATCAGATCCCGTTTCCGGTCGCAGGTATGGCCACAGTTGCATTGCCGTTTGCGTACACGCTCACTGAGATTGGCCACCAGCAGCAGATGCTTCAGCTTGTTGCTCACCGAGGATGTGGTGACGGCCTTGACGCGCTCCACGCTATCACAGTCGTTGGGATTGTAGGGCAGCGAGGTGCTCGCAGTAATCAGGGGGTTGTTATTATTGTTGTTAGAGGTGCTGCTGGAGGTGCTGATGGCTGAGGCAGTGGAAGAGCTGGGAGCTTGAAGGCTGCTGCTGGAGCAGGAGGAGGAGGTGGCAATGGAGCAGTTGCCCGTTTGAGTGGCCACTGTGGCCGAGGTGACGGAAGTGACTGCCAAGGAAGACGAGTTTGTTGTTATGGAATTCGAGCAAGTCGCTGTCGCGGCAACTGGCGGCATGTTCTCCATCTCACACCAATAGTACTCCAGCTCGAGCTTCGAGTCCTGACCCAGAACCACATACAGATCACCAATGGTTATATCCGCCGCATTTGCCACGGTCCAGCCCTTGCGTATTCTCTTCAAGATCTCATCACTAAGCAGCGGCTTGAAGTTGCGAGCTTGCGCGGCGGCTGCCGCTTCCTTGGCCTCTTTCCGTTTGGACCGGGCCAAGGGTGCAGTTGCCGGGGTGACGGGAGCTGGCGGTGGGACAGCAGCAGCAGCAGCAGCAGCAGCAGCAGGCGCCTGAGTTTGTAGCGGCAAGGGTGAGGTTTGTGATGCACAAGGAGGATCCGTATCAATTGGCGTCTCGCTGGAATCAGACTGCAGAGCTGGTGCTTCGACTGGCGCTGGTGCCGGCGTGGCCTGAGTTTGAACTGCTGCCTCCAGGTCACCGAGAAACTCCTGTATCTCCTCGCCCAATTCATCGCCGCTGCTATTCTCGAGCTTCACATGATTCACCCCCTCCAAAGGCACATCGTCCAAGCTCTTCTCCAACGCCGGGCTAGCGCCCGATTTGGGTTTCTTCGATTCCGGCGAACGCTTCTCGGAACCACTTTCCGTTCTGGGCCTTTTGTTGGCCGTCATCGGAAGGCCGGGCAGGTTGCCCAACGTTTCGCTGCGCACCTTGAAGCCCAAACGTTCTTCGTAGGCGGACAGGCAAATGTTGATACTGCTCAAATAGGCGGTGATGCTTAGCAGCGGCCGATGAATGGCCACGCCAGGTCGCGGCTGGAAGCACAGCGAAGGATCCAGGGATGCAGAAGAACTGGGCACTGGCACTGTTACAGAGACCACAACTGGTGAGGGCTCCGGTTCAGCCGAAGCGGGAAGAGGACAGAATATAGACTTTTCCTCATTCAAACGCTGATTTGCACTGCGCCATTTGTACTCGAACGTTTTAATGAAACTGATGAGCTTCTTGTGAAGCGGTACAATGATCCTGCCGCGCGGATTCTGGGCGAGGGATTGAACCCGACCGAAGGCCTCCATATTGGCGGGCGTCACCAGCACCTCCACCTTGCTGGGCAATCGGATATCCTCAAGGGAATCTGTGTGGGGATTGATGTATTAAAACACAAGTTCGCTGATATTTCGGTAATCAACTTACCATCCAGTTGATTGAGCCGCCGTAGTGCCTTGCAGGATGGCGTTTTGATGCGAATATTCTTGCCCTTGCAGCGTACGGTGATTTGGCCCTGGTAAACCAGCTGCTTCAGCTTCATGAAATGCTTCTCGGTGAGGAACTGCAGCTTGCGTCGCATTTCGCCATAGTTGATCAACGTGTACAGCTCCTGGGCGGGCTTCTTGAGCTCTAAAAGGAAAGTGAAGAAGCGGCGAGATAAAGTTTGTTGACGGAAACTTCAGAAAACTCCTCCACTCACCTTCCGAATAGCGCACATACTTGCAGATCTTGTGATAGGTCTGATAGTAATGCTGACGAACCTGATCCTTTGTCTTGAAGCTGTAATCGCTGCTGGCATTGCGGCGTTTCAGCTTGGCATTTATACAGTTGGCCACCGCCTCAAAGTCCTTGCCAAACTCGTTGAGGGCATCGAAGAAACAGTTGCGCTCCACATTCGTCCAGGTGGTCTTCCCATTGCCGGCCTTCAGCTGCGACGGCGTCTTCTGGGCGGCCTTCTCATCCTTTTTGCTGTGCTCCCGCTCGCTGGGCGGCGGCGTCATGGGCCTGGTCTGGTCCTGCTTCATCTTCTGGATAACTCGTGCGCTCGCCCGCGTTCCCGGACAGTTGTGGGTGGTCACCGAGCCCAGGAGCTCCTCCTCCGGCTGCAGGCTCTGCAGCTTAAAGTGCACTCCCTTTGCATTCGACAGCGACTCTTCGTCGTGGTTAAGCGCCGGGGGCGGCGGCGGCGGCGGCGGCGGTGGTGGTGGTGGCGGTGGCGTTGGCGGCTGCTTGCACGGGTCCTCCATGTTTGCCACAACAAATCCGCATTCGTGTCCGCACCCGAATCCGAATCCCCGGCTAAAATAGAGATCAGGAGGCAATTAAGTACTGCGTAGTCCTCTAGGAAAGCAGCAAAAATGGCGCCCGGGGTTGGTTTGTTATTGTCGCTTTTCCGCGTCGTCCGCCAAACGGATGACTTCCTGTCTCCCAATCTCTGGCCTAACGACATGTCCAGTCTGCAGGGACCCTAAATAGGCTCACCTTAGTTCGCTGCAGGTACGGAAAAATGCATGGCTTGGTAATAAAAAAAAGTTATTAACTAGAAACTTTATAGTATGAATTAAAACGGTGTGACCGCAGCGCAGAAATTAAAATTTCCCTCATTCGATCTGATGGCAGGGGATAAAATATACCAAGAGGCTGGGAAATGTACCAAAATAACGGATCCGAGGCCGAGTATCCAAAAACCTGTTCACACTAATGCCCCTTTCACCGATTCAAAGTGAAAAGAAACGTTTTTAAATTGAAATTATTTTAATTAAAATGAGAAGACAAATCAAAGTCCAAGTCCTAGTCAAACCCAACTCATATTGTTTGGTTTTCGCAAATATAATTTTTAAAATCAACATTTTTTAAATTAAAAATTTCCAAATTAAAAGTTGTAATATTAAATATTGTTAAATTAAAATGTTTGGTTCAAAATGAGAATAATGGAACAAAGTCCAAGTCCAAGTCAAGCCCAACTCATGTTGCCCTGTGTTCGCGAATAAAATTTCTCAAATTAAAATTTGTAACATTAAAATTTTTCAAATTAAAATTTTTGGAATATAAAATTAGAATAATGGAACAAAGTCCAAGTCCAAGTCAAGCCCAACTCATATTGTTCATTATTCGCGAATATAATTTTTAAAAATAACATTTTTCAAATTTAAACGATTTTAATTTTTAGAATTATAATTTATGTAATATAAATTTTATTTAAATCAAATTTTAACATTCATATTTTTAACATTAAAATTAAAATGAATAGTAGGCAAACCAAAGTTCAAGTCCAAGTCTTAAGGCCACTCCTATTGTCCGGTATTCGCATTATAATTTTTGAAATTAAAATACTTGAAAAGAAAATTTTTTTTTTATTCAAATAAATAAAAATGGAGGAAATTATAAAGAGAAGCTAATAATTTTAATAAATGTTTTAATAATCAAACAGTTGTACGAAACAGAAATAAAAACGACGGGTCACACAATCACTGTGGACTCGCGCTCTTTGTATAAAAACAAGAAAATTAAGAAATTCAGTTTTTTATTGGGATGTCATGCCTCATTCTGTGCTCCCTCCGTTCACGTATTATATGACAACTTTTTCCCAAAAATTAAAATAAAATAAATAGAGAAGTAAAATAAAAAATATAAATTGAAAAAAAAAGGTAAAAATAAAAATAATGTTCCAGAGGAGGGACGACTTATTCCCAATGGTGCTGGAAGCCGAATGAACAATTCCGGAAACGTTCTTTCAAACGATAAGTGATGGCTAGGTTCGTGCTAGAGTATAATCGATTTCTTAATCGTTATCGTTTGAAAAAGTGGCCAGCTTTATTCCAGAATTTAAAAGATTTGTAGAGGTGATATATCCAATTTAAAGATAAACAATTTGGATTGTGGATTGTGGATCCTGGTCTCGCCTCTCCTTTCCTTTCTTGTTATTTTAAATATTAATTTATTTAAACAATTCTTTATAGAAGATTTAGGCTATAAATATGCATAAATTAACAAATAATTAATTATTAATAAAATTAAACAAATATGGCAAATAAAATCCAGAATTACTGCAGTTGAGTATGAATTAGTTTTGTTGTCTTTTAGTTTATTGTCTTAAATTTATAGCTTATTATATAATAAAAAAAAAATATATATATTAAAATGAACATGAAATGTCACATTTACATCACAAATAAATACCAACGAGAAGTAATACTAACAACACGACCGCCAGTATCACAATGAGCATTATTTTTTTCTGTAAAATAAAACCAGGAGAGAAAAGTTAGAAAGAACTTAATTATATGAAATGGGAATCTCTCACCTTGCGAGCCCTCTTCTGGTGCTTCTCGGCCTGGTCCAGTTCGTCGGCACCCTTGTCCACATACAGTGTGGCCTGCTGGGCATGGAACTCCACCCGTTGGATCGTTTCGCTCTGCTCCAGGACCAGGGTCTGTATTCGCATGAACAGGGCGTGCACCTCCTCAATGGATTTCTCCAGGCGGCGCAGCTCATTGAATCTGTCCATCAAATCGCGCAGGGTCTGGCGCTCCTTTTCCGTTTCCTGCAGGATCTGGAAGGGGAGGAAGCCAAGAAAATAATATGATTTTTATAAATATAAAATATATAAATATAAAATATAAGTATAAATATAATACATGTATTATAAATATTAAAAAGAAATTAAGAACACGTTTAAAAAGACACCCAGCTGGGTTTCCATATTCGTTGAGAATTATCTAGAATTTCCATTAACCCTGACATCCTTGGTTATTAAATTCTACTTTCTTATTTGCTTTTCAAATCAAAAAAAAATATTTAAAAAATTCCGGAATAAGTTAAATCCACTTACATTGTCCACAAAGAGTTTCGTTGTCTTGTTCTCGATGAGTAACTCGATTTCTTGTTCGCTGGCCTCGGAGTTGACTGCAAAAGAAACATAACAATAATAACAAATGTTATCAAACAATGAAGGATTTGTATTTATATATAGCAACGGAATTTCCAATTCAAAAGCACCCAAATTTAAAGAAAATTCCAATTAAAAAATATGCCTAGACATTTCTTTCTTGAAATTACTCACTTATTTTAGAATGCAAACGCAGATTCTTTTTCACTTTGAACTCATAGTTCTGCAGAAAAAGTTCGTTTTTATGCCAAAGATTAATGAAGGTCTGGTGAAGACCATAGAATAGGGTTCTTTTCATTCTGGCCTCCAAACTGTAGTCGTTCTCCGGCGGTAGGTTTGCCTTAAAGTCCTTGAATCGTGTCATTAGCTGGTTGCCCAGCCGCAGATTCTTATTGTGCAGCTCACCCATTTCGTTCTCTATATAAAAAGGGTTAAATAAATTATTATTTTAAATAATTAATCGAAATTAATTAATTAAATTATTTACGCTCACCGTTAAAAGTTCGCAGATTAATAGTTTGTGTCATGCGGTTCATCGCTTCCAAATTGGCGGCGATGAGAGCGAGTTGCTGGCGAATTTCCGAGTACTGAAAATTATTCAATAATATTATTATTATTAATTTTTTTATTTATTATCAATTTTTTTTATAGAGAGTCAATTTGTGTTTTTTTTATCATAACTTGGCTAAAACTCAACTGATTTCAGTCTGGTTTGGTTTTTTCTTCATAGTTTTTCAAGGAGAAATTTTCTGCATTCAAAACTCAATATCTAATTTTTTGTAAATTTTTTTTTTTAATTTTGACGATGTAACCCCTTGCATATTTTGGAAAAAATGGGTCACACTTTTTGGCTGAAAAATCTCTATGGTTTCTTGATCATAACTTGGCTAAAACTCAACCGATTTCAGTCTGGTTTGGTTTTTTCTTCATAGTTTTTCAAGAAGAAATTTTCTGCATTCAAAACTCAATATCTAATTTTTTGTCAATTTTTTTTAAATTTTGACGATGTTACCCCTTGCATATTTTTGAAAAAATGGGTCACACTTTTTGGCTGAAAAATCTCTATGGTTTTTTGATCATAACTTGGCTAAAACTCAACCGATTTCAGTCTGGTTTGGTTTTTTCTTCATGGTTTTTCAAGGAGAAATTTTCCGCATTCAAAACTCAATATCTAATTTTTTGTCAATTTTTTTTTAATTTTGACGATGTAACCCCTTGCATATTTAAAAAAAAAATGGGTCACACTTTTTGGCTGAAAAATCTCTATGGTTTTTTGATCATAACTTGGCTAAAACTCAACTGATTTTAGTCTGGTTTGGTTTTTTCTTCATGGTTTTTCAAGGAGAAATTTTCTGCATTAAAGACTCATTATCAATTTTTTTGTAAAAAAAAAAATTATAACTCAGCCACTTTTGAACATATTTCCATATAATTTGGGGTATGGCTATTTTATATTATTATGGAATTTCGGTTTTATTTTGATCAAGATCGGGCAACTATATCATATAGCTGTCATACAAACGATCGGAAATTTAAAGAAAAAAATATTTACTTAAGCAGTTTTTTAAATATTGTCATATACTTTGAGAAATGTCAATTTTTTATTAGTCTAGAATATGGATTCAATGAAAATAGGACCACAGGTTTTCTTCGCAATCCTTAAATATACGAATTTTAAATTACCTACTGCATGTTACATGTTTAATTGTCTTGCTGGTTTGGTCATGTTCCCAGTTTGTTGTACATTTCGCTTGACTTAGGGAAAGAGATTTAATTTTCGTTAACTTAAAGAACCAGTTTCTTATATTTACTCACGAAAAAATCCCTGCCCGTTGCCAAGCGCGAAATATTTGTTTACATTTTATGGAGAGTCGAAAGTAAAAATAAAAAAACCCCCCATCAATGGGTATGATGAGTGGGCGTGACTTTTTCCCTATTTCCATGTGAGACCTACCTCTCGCTCTATTTCTATATCTTTCGCTACCTCTCTCCCTCTCGAACTTTTCGTAATCACAACAAACATATTTAATTGAAAAAGCGATATATATATATATATATATTTTCTACCTTTATCACGAGTTTTTCGCCGTATTGAGTAATACCAGCTGATTCATAAAACTAACGGAGCTTACTAAAAAAACACAGAGAGAGAGAGAGATTTATTCTTTGTTTTGACTTCGATTTGCACGTTAGTAAAATAAATATATGTGTCTAAATATTAAGAGAAAGAAATTTTGATTTAGATTATTTATTAAAAATTTGTACAAATATTTAATAAAATTAACCAGAAAATAGTATCTCGAATTTGTATAAACAGGTTTTAATTTTTAAACAAAGTTGTTAGGGAAATGTTCCTTTTTAAAATATTATTTTAAAGCTTACTTATTTTTTTTTAATATTTTTTTTTTTTCATTTCACTATTATTTCACTACTTAATGACACATAATTATGTGTATTTTTTTACTATTGTTTAGTTAATATTAACTTTTAAAGTCAAACTCACCGGATTGAGAATATCATCCACATTGGAGCCATGCTGAGACATTTTGGAGCTTGCCCGATCCTTGCTGTCGCCACTATTTTTATTATTATTATTAGTATTTGTATTATTATTGTTATTATTATGACCGGATATGGTGTAACTGTTGCCGTTGCCACCTGGGCCTGTGCTGGTCTTGAACTCGGTGGTTCCACTGTACACGTTTAGGAGCAGGGAACCGTTGGACGAGGAGTTCGAGTTCGAGTTCGTGCTCAACGAGCGCTAAAAAAAAAGGAGGCGAAAAATCGGAAACAATATAAAATAGATCCATCCGATCCTAACGAACTGCAGTGAAAAACTGAGAAAAAATACAACAAAAAAATAAGTAGAAACTACCAACTGTGGTTGAGTTTATTTGATTTTTGTTGTTCTTTGTATATATATATATATATATTTTTTTTTTTTTTGTGCTATTCACAATCTGGCGCGGTGTAAATGAACAATAAAAATGACTTCAGTACTGAAATTCACTTAGTGCTAAATGGTCATATCTGTGGGTGGCAAGGACGCGGCCCAGGGGGGTTTTGGGGGGGTGGCGCAAGTGTGATGTGTGGGCCAGCCACATTATCGCCCTTATCTCTAAACAATCTGATAAATGCCTAGCACACCCCGCCGCAGAACCCCCCGAGATTCTCAGGTTGAAATAGTGGCGGCGAAGCCAAGGCGAAAAATTGTGAGAAATTGTGAGCAAATTGTTAAGAACCCGACGAAACAGTGGGGCCAAAATTTGTGGTAACACAATTTTTAATAAATTTTTTTTTAAATTTTTTTTGTTTTTAATTTTTTGCTTTTAATTTTTTTTTTTGTTTTTAAAAGTTATTTGGTTTTAATTTTGTTTTGTTATTTAAAAAAAATTTTTTTTTTGGTTTTAATTTTGTTTTTTTTCTTTCTAATATTAATTTTTTTTTTTGTTTTAATTTTTTTTTTGCTTTCAATTTTTTTTTTGTTTTTAATATCTTTTTTGTTTTTATTTTATTTTGCTATTTTTTTTTAGATTTTTTTGTTATTAATTTTGTTTTTTTTTCTAATTTTGTTTGTTTTTTTATTTATTTTATTAATTTTTGTATTAATATATTCTGTTAAATTACGAGTAAGTAAGTTAAAATTAACAATCGGTTATGATGAAGTCATTAATTGTTTGTTGACAGGCAATTTATCTGGTCGATAAACATAAAAAAACTAAGCTTTTGAGTTACAGAATTTTTAACTCCTATGTATAGATTTTTAACGGAACGTTTAGTTGAGACATAAAAACCTTAACGAAAGAACCATTAAAAAACCTAGTTTTGAGTCACAGAATATCTAACTTCCACATGTATTTTTTAACGGTCAAGGAGTAAAATCTCGAACTAATCTTTGAGTTTTGTATATCTTACTTCTAAATTTATTTTTTAACGGTCAGTTTAGTCGATTCGACAAATCTCGAACAAAGCTTTGAGTTACCGAATATCAAAATTTTACATTTATTTTTTAAAGTTAGAGAATATATAAATTCTACATTTATTTTTTAAAGGTCAGCTTAATCGATTCGTTAAATCCTTAACTTAACTTTGAGTTACAGAATATCTAATTCCTACATTTATACTTTAACGCTTAGTTTAGACAGCTAACTCTATCGGTTAAGACCTTTCCTGGCTAACAGTCACTTAATAGGGTCGATATATACTTCACAGATCATTGAGTAATCAGATTTATATACCTAGATCGTTACTAAAGTAACACTCAAGCTCTGAGTAACCTGTTCTTAAATTAAATGCCACTGTGCACATAGCTAATTAGCAGTTACCTCATATTTTCTTTTGCTTTTGCATTTGCTCCACTTACCAAAAGCTCCGGCATTCGATCTCTTCCCATTGTGGCTGGTTTTCTCTTCTTTTATATATATATTTATATGTATATAAAATTTAATTTTTTTAGCTTCAGTTTTTTTTTGTATTTTAAAATATATTCTTGTTGCGTTCCACTTCCAGCGACTTGAGAATTTCCTTTTTGTTTTTGTTGCTGCACTTGTGAGCTTTGTTAGCAGCCACTTGCTTTCAACAGCTGTTCGCGATTTAACGGACAATGAGAGAATGCGATTGACGCGCGCAAGGAAAAGCGAGAGCGGGGGAGAGCAGAGAGTAGTATGAGAACAGAGAGGCGCCAGGAAAGAGCGTCACCTTATCTGTTATCAAAGCTTATCAGTTGGGACGGGTTTGCGATAAGAGCAGCCAAAAAAATTCACGGAATGCCCTTCAAAAGAGCGGGTGAGCCACCGGAGAGAGCACTGGAGAGGAGTTATCACTGATCATCGCTCTCTTTATTTGCACTCCCCTCGGGGGCTTCATTACACTTTTACAAAGGTGTCGAAACCTTAGACTTTTGCACACCAAAATCTATAAGATTTAGATTTGTTATTAAAAAAAATGTATTTAAATATATGTTGCACTCGCATCGATTTCTTCGATTTATCGTTAATGGATTCCTTTTGTGTTCACGGCGCCGCATTCGTTTTCGAACTGAAAAATCGACGCCGGGCTCTGAGAACTGAGAGCCTCCACAAGCCGCGCCGAGATTTCTTTCAATTCAAAAAGATTAAAGACAGCAAGCAGCCCTGTATGTGTACAGTGAGACCTCGTTTAGTGGGACGACAAGCGGTTGGAAAGTATCTTGTAAAAAGGTAGCTTATAGAAAAGTATCCTATAGAATGTATTTTATAGAAAGTATCTTATAAATAGTATTTTATAAAAATTATCTTATGGAAGGTATTTTATAAAAAGTACCTTATAGGAAGTATTTTCTGAAAATTATGTTATAGAAAGTATCTTATAATAGCTATCTTATAGAATCTTTTAAAAAGTATCTTATAGAAAGTATTTTCTAGAAAGTAATTCATAGAAAGTATCTTATTGAAAAGAAAACTATTACAAAGATATAATTTCTAATAACTATATTTAAATTATATTTAAATATTATAAGAACACATTTGTCTATTTAAAGAATTCAATTTTGCTTGGCGACTAGAACCACTTGGGAATTATAATGATAGCTCTATCAGTAAACGCAGAGATGCTTAGGTGATGCTAAGGCAATCCTTCGAGCATTGTTCCAAATATTTAACAATATTTTAAAATATATAAAACATCAATAGATACTTCCCAGTGATTTAAGATAGATATTTAGTGATGAAATTCAACTTGAGAATTATAACAAAAAAGCATAACCATTGTTCTTGTTCGCTTTGTTCTTTTGCTCTTGTTTAATTCAAACTTCCAAATATATATTTATTTAATGATACTGATTTCCCTGATGTCCTCATTTAATTAAATAAATAACTAATACTTGCACAAGATAAGCAAAGTTCATGCAAAACACTGTACCCAGGCTTCACTGTAATCTGCATTTATGTGCGCGTGTTTGTGAGAGAGTGATAAAGATGAAGACTCGTATTATATTATGTGTAGTTAGTTGCGATCCACATTTTTTTTATATTTTTATTTTTTCTCCGAATAAAACGAATAAATCGTCTTTTGCCCCCAAAAACGAAAACTGGTTGAGAGAGCGTCTCTGAGGAAAATGTGTTAATTGCTCTTTATTATTATTATTACTTTGTATATGGTAAATATTTTTACAAGCCCATCTTCTGACGGCATTATTGCTGTATTTTTTTCACGCTCCATTCCGCTGTTCAATTGACGCCAACAACAACAACAACGACAGAGCAACAATAAAGTGAGCAAAAAAAAAATAGAATAGAATAGAATAGAATAAATAGAAAAAAAAAACCGACAACGTTCAAAAGTCACTTGCGCTAATTAGTTGAACTTTTTCTATTGTGGCTTACGGTTCGTTTTCTAAGCTATAATACTGCATATATGCATTTTCCAGGGTATCAAATGGGTCATATGTTGATGTAGGTCAAGGCTACATTGATTTTTAGGGATATTAGAAACAGCTATGATTTAATTTTGGGTTTTTTGGGAAATATAACACATATTTGTAGAAGTTTTTAAATTTTATTTAGATTAAATTTAATACACTTTAAATTTTGGGAATATTTTCTTCTTTATAGATTTAATTATAATAGAAGAATTAAAATCAATATTTAAAAAATAGTTACATGATTAATATATTTTTAAACTTTATTATTTACTTTAATTAAATTATTTTGCCAATATTTATACTTATTAAAATTTTATTTATGGTTAAAGTGTTTGTACCAACCAATTAAATAACTCCTAATTTTTGTAAACGAACAATCTTAATTAATTTATTTTATTTACAGGGTATTTCGCAAACGTAACCCTCTTTTTTCAACACAAACTAATTGTTCTCATTGTTGTTCTCGCGGTTGCAAAACAAAGCTTATAAAAAACCCCCCCTACATACATATACAAATATAATAAACAAAGTAACAACAAAGCATACGAATGCAATTTATTTGCCATAAAAACTATAATCATTTAAGGTTCCCCAATATTTGTACTATCAAGTTCAAGTTACAGTTTGACTTATTGGAACTTTGGATCCCTTATCTGATAAATTCCTGAGAGTATTATGTGACACTCTGAATGTCAGCCACCTTTGCGATTTTATAAACTGCTTGCAAAATGAAGTTTTGATTCATTCGCGATTTTTTACTGGGATTGGGAGTCATTCAATTGTTTGGAATTCTTGCATCTGTATATATATATATATATATAGAAATATATAAAGACTGACTCAATGGTGATTTTGTATAGTATTCAAGCCTATAAAGAAATAACAATAAAATCACAACAATGCCAATTTCAATTAAACTTAAGAGCAGAGAAATTGTCAGACAATGAATGCACTTTAGCGTTTCCACAATTTTGTTTAGTAATACAAATATACTATACATATATATACATATATAAATATATATAGAGAAATTTTGTATTATTCTATATATAAATTATATTTTTTACGTATATATATAAAGAGAAAATTGGAAATAGGAGGAAATTGAAATATAATAAAGAATAATTTATTTTATTATTTTTATTGTTATTTTCTTTTTAATGATTTCAAAAAAAAAAAAATATTTTTAAAATGTAATAAATATATTTATATTATTATATTATATTATATTATATATTATTTATTATATATATATTATTTATTATATTATAAATATATTTATATTTATAAATTTTTTAAGACAATATAATTAGCATTAAATAAAGTCTTTTTATTTATTTATTTTGTATTCTGTATACCAAATTATAAATTAAGCAACAGGATAAATATCAACCATAGTTGATGTGAAAGTTTTTTTTAATTTGCTGCTTTTTGTTTGTTGAAAATGAAAATACAGTTTTTTAAATATTGTTTAACATTTTTAAAGGCCTACAAATGTATTAAATATATATTTTACCTAGTTTTTTTTTCTTTCTGCCCGTTAATATATATTATTTCCATTTGTATTTATATTTATTTTCTAGGCAATATCTTATTATTATTATTGTTATACCAATAACTTGACCTTGTTTTAATGCCAGTTTAAGTCAATATAATTTACTTTTTAAAATTGAATAATTTTATTTAAAAAGTTTCTTTAATTATTTACAAATAGCTGCAAAATAAAGGATTGTTTTTTGTTGATTTGCAGAAAAGGAAATTTTTTAGAAATGATAACAATTTAATTTATATTTTATATTATTATAATACATATAATAATTTAAAGATTTATTTCAACTTTCCAAAAACTTGTTATATTTCTGAACAATTTTTCCCTTTCCTCCCATACAACCTCTCGCAGTTTTTCAGCTTAACACCTTTTTTACGCCTTTGTTTCATTGATTGAGTTGGAAAATAAAACGAGGCCGGGACAAAAAGGACAATATTGTCATAGGTAGTCAAGTTTATTGTCCCTTCCTTTCCCCCCCTCTCTTGTTTTTTTTTTGTTAGTTTTCTTTCGCTTTTCTTTTGTTTACAATTTGTTTTGTCATGTGTCGAAAATTGCAAATTTATGAGTTTTTGATGAGTCTTTTTGTGGGCTGTTCCCCGCTCCGTCTCCTGTTTTTGTTATTTTCTGTTTGGTTTTCTTGTTGCTTTTCATTTTTATTTGGGTCAGAGAGGCGCACGCACCGAACGTGAAATGAAAATCGTGGAAAATTCTGCTGAAATGGTAGGAGTTCTTATCCCCATCGTGTGTGTGTGTGCGCGCTTTTTGACTTTTGATTAAATTCGCACGCCTCAAAAAACTACCAAATATATGTGTACCTCTCACGCGGAATGTTTCCAACAAAATAAAAAAGAAAAATACTAAAAGCTAATAAATAATAGAGGCTACAGGCTATGCCCGGCTAGTTGTTTATCCTGTTTTCTGATATCCTGTAATTTTTTTCACTTTAACAAATTATTTTGTTTTTTAGAAAAGAAAATAAAAATATTAAGGCATTAAATAGTATTTTATTTGATTTTTTTCTTGTTTAAAATTTCTCAAAACTCTTGCTTAATTTTTTAAGGCACTTCTATAAATTATATTTATTTATCTAGAATATTTATTCATTTTCAAGAACGATTTTCCACACAATATACCCTTTTCCACTCACCGTATATTTTAGTGACTCAAAATATCGAAAAATTGAACTAAAAAAATTTAAAAACCATGAAAAAAAGCGAAATTCACAAAGCCGAGATCTTTATACTCTTGCCGTTTTTAATATATTGTAATTTTTATTTATTTATTTATTTTGGTTTAATCAAAGTTTAAACTTCAAAATGCATTAATTTTACTTAAGCTTTAATAAGGTTAACAAATTAGCAAATTTAATTTGAAATTACCAAAAATAGTTATTTTTTTTAAATAAAAAACGGATTTTAAATTTTTAAATTTATATATTGTTTAAAATAATTAAATAAAAGCAAAGTATACTGCTTTTCTGCTAATTATATTTCTAGATCGAGACTTTAATTGAGGCTGATCAAATATATATATATATATATACATTTTTAACGTGTTTCAAACTTCTTTAAAAAAAATTATGATACCCCGAAAGGGTATTAAAAACGCAGACAAATTGCTTTTAAAGCCTTTAAGGCATGCTCTGCAAGTGCATGGCAAGGATCGAAGGGGCGGATGGCCATATTCTATATGCATATATAGAAATATATACACATGATCCGCACCAATTTGAATGCGTGCCCGAAACTATGCAACGAAATTTCATATTTCTCCTTTTCCATTTGCATAAAAGTCACACCAACAGCGAAACCAAAAACCCGAAAAAAAGTTCCCTTTGCCACTCGCCTCCTTTGGCGTTTATTTTTTGTCTTTTTTTTTTTTTTTTTTTTTTCCCCCATACATTTTTGGCTAATGCAAATTTTTGTCTAGTTGCGGTCAGGGTAAGTGTGTTTGGCTTTGGCGGTTGGTTCGGGGTCGTTGGGTGTTTGTTGGGGGTAGGAAGAGGAGCAGGGTCCTTCAACATAATGTGAATTATTCATTTGTTTATGCTTCTAGTTTATGTTTTAATTAAGCTTGCTGGCTTTGTAGGTGGACCGGACCCCGGTCCTTCGCTCCTTGTGGATGTGCCATGAATTTAGCTTTGAACCAATGGGGCGTATATGTAATGTGACAAATTTTGAGAAAACTACGTGTATTTTTTATTGCTTAGGGTCACCTAATGGTGTTCTTGTGCTAATTGAGCAGCATTTATTAGCATATTTTATTAGTTTGCCATTAACTTGGGTTTTTTTGTAGATAAATATTTTTATATCTTTTTTAGATTTTGAATTTATTTCAAATTATTGTTATTAGAAAGGTAAGCAGCTCTTGATATTAATAGTAAAAATTCATTTTAACTATATTTTACGGAGAATTTAGACTTTAGTTTTACCTATATTTAATTTTTATAAGTTATTTTGAATTTTCTTTTCTTAATTAAAATAGTTTTTAAGTTTTCTTTTAGCATATCCTGTTGGTTATTTAACTTAAAACCTTCACAAACAAATTTAGTATATTTGTAATCACTTGATACATTTTTCTATATTTTCTCATGGCAAACAGTTACCAATAAAGTTAATGTTAAGTACTTACAACTTGGATAATAATAGTTTATTTATAAAATCTTTAAGAACTTAAAGTTGAGCCACAAAAAAAAAATGCATAAAAAGCAGAGGAGGCAATGAAAATTGCCAAGTCGCATTATTTATCGCATACGCATCGGGGTGCAAGGAAGACACACACAACACACACACTACACCAACACAACACACACACACACATAGAGCGAGAGCGGAAGGGGGCAAAACAAAATGGCGCTGCATTCATAATGGCGGTTGGTGGTTCGGTCGCTTCCTGTCGTCGTTCCGCTCCCGGTCGCATCCCGTCCCGTTCCGTCCCGCCCACCTCCTGCTGCCATCATGTCGCAGCGGATGCTTGGCATTTATTGCAGGCGACAATATTTTGCTTTGCCCTGCATCCTCTCAACGCCTTAACCGACGCCCTTTCCTTGTCACACTGAGAGAAAGAGGGATTTGGAATCGTATATTTAAGGAAATGGAAAATTAATTATTATTACATTATTATTTTAGGTAATAACAAATTAATTGTTATTATATTATTATTTAACGTAATGAAAAAAAAAAATATATATATATATATATATTTTATAATATTATTTTATGTAATACAAAATTAATTGTTATTATAATTATTAATGATTAATATTGCGAGTATTAAAACACAAGATTTCTGTAACCCTCACAATTATAATATTTAGATTATTTTATTTCATAAAGTAATAATATAGTAATAATTACTTGTATTAATTATTATTAATTATTAATATGAATAAATTTTATTATTCATTATTTCTTGTAATAGTAATAATTAATATTAATTTTATTTATAATTATTAATAAAATTACATATTATTATATTAATAAATTCATTTTATTATTTTTAAAACCCTTCAAAAGAGTCCAAAAGTATTTTTGTACCTTACAATTTTTATTGCATACTTTTAGACATATTTAAAAATGTTTAAAAATCACTATTAAATAAAATAAATGTATACCTTGTGGTTAAAATAGAGTAAGCATTTTAAAAGAAATTAAAAAACAAAATATAATATTTAAAATAACACAAAAATACGCACTTTAAATTATAAAACTAAAATATTTGTAATCTAAAACATTTCCCTGATGAAATTTCTCTCTCTGCATCCTTTCGGTGTGCTGCATCCTGTGTTTTTTCCGTGTCATCGTCAGCAGGCGATAGAAGCACGCTGAGAGCCAAGAAAATTTTTACTCCTATTTGTTTATAATAAAGTCACAAAAGGACAGCACAGCACTCTTCGGCGATGCGATACTGGCGAAGGGAGGGGCAGCGGAAGGGGGGAGGGGTGATGAACAGCGACAGGAAGTGACACGCTCACCAAGCCGATGGATCCCTCGGAAGCTGCAAGAAAAAAAAAATGGAACAAAAAAATATATTTAAAAGAAACAAAATAAGAAAGAATGCCAAGAAATATTTCCCTGTAGATTGCAAAAAGGCGAGATGGGGCAAAAAACTTAAAGGCGAAAATCGGATTAAATACAGCTAAGAAAATATATATAGAAAATATGTTGAGACCAAGGTAATATATGTTTCTACTTGAAGAGCATACATATATCCCATTGGCATTACATATATCCCCATTCCGGGGGTGTCCACGGGAGTGACTTGATTGTATAAAGCAAAACTACAGCCAAAGTAAACGGCTTACTTTGTAATCAGAGCCAAGGACTTTGAGTTACAACAAAATGTGTTGTGTCCCGATGTCCACACACACATAGTAACACGTCCTGGCCCTCGATGATGCACACACACACACATTTACCACAGCAATTGTCCTGTCCCGAAGACAAAATTCATTCTTAGTCCTGGCCACAGCCAAAGGATTTGTCAAAGCATATGAAGAGACTAAAACTTGTTAACTGAAATCTCCTTTCGCCAACACAAAAAAAATAAAGAAAATAAAGGATATATAAAAAGATATATATACTAGCTGTTGTGGGAAAACTGCTGGAAAAATGCAGTTAAGCAAGGGAATTGGAAAGGAAAGAAACATAGCAGCTTCAAGCTTAAAAATTGAAGAGCATCCGACAGATTTATCGCAGATTTTCACAATTGAGGTTTGACTTGGGTTTTCCAAGAAATTTCTCTGGACATATTCTAAGGGAAAATCTTAAGGAAAAACTGTTGAAAATTAACAGCAGAGTTTTAAAATTTTTAATAGATAATATTGATATTTAATTTGAATAATTTTAATTGAAAATATGATAAATACCTTAACAATTTCTAATAAATAATAGCAAAATGAACTTTTCTTGAGCTTTTGAAATATCCCTGAATTTATTGCTGACTCCACACATTTATTTATCTAAACTGCAGCATTTTGCCAACTGGACAAACAATGTCATGACACAGATTTACCAATTAACTTTCAAGCTGTTATTTGAGCTGTTCGAGTCCGAGGGAAAATCACCCTTCTGCGACTTCGATTTAAGACAGCAGAGACAAGTGTCAAGCGACCACAAGTTGCATGTTAAGTGGGTCACAGCTTGGGGGCCTCTGACCCCCGAATGTTTCTCTGATTTCGGATATCTCTCCCCCCTTGATCCTCCTCCCTTGCTGCAAATTTGCTGAGAAGACAAAATCAAGTCGACCTGCTGTTCAGCTCAAGAACTCTGGCACAGGCAGTCTTTACACGGTAAATTATTTAAAATTAAGGAATATAAATTAAAATTAATATGTACAAGTATTTATTATTATATTTTTTATCTAAGATTGTGGTATTTTAGGTTGATTTTTACTTATTCTTGAAGTTTAAAAAGAAATTAACCGTACTAACTGCTTTTTAATAATATAAATATTGGGAAAATATAAAGAAACACAGGAAAATCAATTTTAATTCTAAATAATTTAATTATTTGCTTTTAATTATTAAGATTAAAAATACTATAATAAATAATAAATATATAAACTATACATTCTGTGCAAAAATTCTGCTTTTTTACTTTTATAAATATTAGGAAAATATAAAGAAAGACAGGAAAATCAATTAAAAATCTGGCTTAGTTAAGACTCGACTCTTTTGATAGCTCTTAATTTAAATTAATTCTTAGCTTTTTATAAATAAAGAAAATTATAATAATTTATAACTATATAAACTGTAAAATCCGTACAAAAGTTATGCTTTTTGACTGCCATAAATATTAAAAAAAAATATAAATATAGATAATCATATAAATATTCTTTATAAATTCTGTACAAAAAATCTGCTTTCTGACTTCATTTTCTGCTCATACAATTTATTTATTAAATTAATTTTAAATGTACAATAAACAGACCTAGTAATAAATATATAGATATTATTTATAAGCTTATAGGTTTATAATTTTCTTAGTATATAATTTTAAATATAATTTTCTTACAGTGCCTTTAATAAGACAACTCCTGTTGCATGGCTCAGATATGCTGAGCACACATTCTGCGGTTGCGGGGGCTGCGACATTGATTGCGGGATTCGATTTGGTCAAGCGCGGGCAATTACATCAATTATTTCGATAATTATCAATTGCAGCCAGGCCGCAAATTAATTGAGGACATTCCCTGTCCCCCCTCCCCCGCTCCACGGACATTTCTCCCATTTCAAAGCTGACCCCTGGCACACTCTTCAATATCCAGGCAGGCGAACCATCACAATCCTCCCTCCCCCCAGCAAGTTCAAGGATCTTGAAAATGCGTCTCGTCTCCTTTTCTGAGGCGGGTGGGGGTGCGGGGCAAGAGGAACATGTGGCAGATTGAGTGTAAACCTATTAGAGAAATTGCCAACTAAATGAACCTCTAAGCACATACACCCGCACACCGAATAAAACACACAGACAACACACAACCCTCGGCTGGTGGGTCAATTCAATTACTTTGGCAGGCGAGGGTCAGCCGAAAAGTTGGTAAAAAAATAAAAAGTAAAAAAATGAATTAGAAAAAAAAAATTAATAATTAATTTGAATGTTATATTTAAATTTGAAATTTTTATTAAGGTATTTCCTTATTTCTTTATTTCTTTATTTCTTTACTTCCTTATTTCTTTATTTCTTTATTTTTTTATTTCTTTATTTCTTTATTTCTTTATTTCTTTATTTCTTTATTTCTTTATTTCTTTATTTCTTTATTTCTTTATTTCTTTATTTCTTTATTTCTTTATTTCTTTCTTTCTTTATTTCTTTATTTCTTTATTTCCTTATTTCTTTATTTCTTTATTTCTTTATTTCTTTATTTCTTTATTTCTTTATTTCTTTATTTCTTTATTTCTTTATTTCTTTATTTCTTTATTTCTTTATTTCTTTATTTCTTTATTTATTTATTTATTTATTGATTTTATATTTTTATTTCTATATTTATATTATATTTACTCTTTTATTTATCCTACTTTTGTTATGTCAAAGCTATTTTTAGTTCCAAAACTCTTGGAGTTCCCCGCGTTGGCTATGATTTGGCTGGGAGTGTAATTTAAGACATATTTTTCCCCCGTTGCGGCTGTAAATATTTAATATATATATTTTCCTGTCCCGTGCCAAAGCGTGGGCCATTTCCCCGTAAAGCTTTCACCTGGGGAAAGGCGGCGGACCTTTTTTTCCTGCTGCTCCTTCTTCCCCTGCCGTTCCTAATACCTACCCCCTACCCCAGCGGCAATTGGCATAAAAATAAAAGCGAAGTCCTCGTCGAATTTCCTGGACTAGCATTATTATTGTTATTAAATGTTACTGCCTTTAACTGTTGCTGGTTGCTTTCCAGAGAGAGACTGAAATTTTTGGGATGCGTGGGTAGATCTAGGTTTAGGTTCAGGTAAAGGTTCAGGTTCAGGTACAGGTCCCTGTCTCCGTCCTGTTTCTATACCCGTATCCCAAAACCTAGTCCGTTTTACGCACAACGTTTTAATGTTGTGTTTGTGCGCTCATCAATATTTATTGCGGTTCGACTACGTGAGCCATACACAATCAGCGCCGGTTCTTTGTTCCCTCCTCTCCTTATTTTGGCCTCAACATTTGTGCAAATATTTTTATTATGCCCGGCACCTGGGCGAAAAAATATAAGTTGCAACATGGCAGGTACCCTGGAAATAGGGGGAAAAAAAAATAAATAACTTTGATGGGTTCTTGGGAAAAGCCTTCAAATGAATTTTTACTATTTATAAATAAATTACAGAAAATAAATAGATGTATCTACCATTTACACGGTACTCTGCTCGTCGAGCTCATCCTCCCCCGCACTGAGCATTCAGTTTCACTTTTTCTATTTGTTGTTATCGCTGGGGCTGGCTGGCTGGCTTTTCCCCTGGAGAAAAGCCCAGACAGGAAAGCCTGACCTCTGATATATGGCCCCTGCCCAGGGGCTAAACAATGGGCACAATTGTGGTGGGAGCGGGGGCGTGGCAAAAGCGGTTATTTACTATTCAAAAACAAAAAAAAAAAACTTCAATTACCGCAAAGTAGTCGCCGGTACGCGCTAATCCACCTCCCTCCTCGCTCATTATGCTGATTTAACGCTTTATTTGCTTATAAATAAAACAACAACTTTATTGGTTATTAGCGCACTTTTCACGTTTTTCCCTTTTTTATGTTATTTTTTCCCTCCGCTTTTTCCCCCATTTAGTTAACCAATTTTTTTCTCTCTCACTTCAAATGCCGAAAACTTGTCCCAATTGGAATAAATTCCCGCCGTCGCTCAGCGGGACAATTAAGTAAAGCCGATTAGAGTATTTAAGTAAATCAATTGATGTATAATAAATGATGCCAATTGGGTGCGCGTAGAGAGTGCGAAAAAAATATACAAAAAATAAAGGAAAAGCGGAAAAAGGAGGGAAATAACAACGGAAGTGAGAAGAACTTTTTTTGGTCAGCAAATTGGAAAGTTTGTTGACAGAGAAATTTGTAAATAATTTTGGAACTGCAAAAATTTATATTTTCGAATACATTTCTAAAGTATTTGAGTATTTTAAGTAATATTCTTAAAGAATTTAGTTAAAAAATTTCAAAGAATATTTAATAAATAATATAGAAAGATTTATAATCTCTTCTTTTAAATAAATAATAAAAAACAAGGTATTTATTACTTTTAATTAGTTACAATCGATTTAAATGTTGTTTTTATATTCATCAAAAAACTCAAAGATTTTCTTAAATATTAAAAAAATAAATATTTAAATAAATAAATAAAAACAAGGTATTTATTAATTTTAATTAATTACAATCGATTTAAATATTGTAATTATATTCATCAAAAATACTTAAAGACTTTCTAAAATATTTAAAAAATAAAATCCTAACAAAATTTAATTAAATTGCAAAAATTTTTTAAGCTATTTTGACCTCTTCAAAGTCCCTGTTAGTCGTAGTTCCTTGTTGACCCATTGTCACCACCATCGTCATTGTCCCCCATTCGTCATCCTTAGGCCCGTCAGCCCTGGGGGCCCCATGGAGTCCTTAACATTATTCGCATCCATCTTGCCATCGAGTTGGCCACGCGAATGGACAGGAACAAATGTGGCGCATTAAATGCAAATTGCCGCTGCTGCCACCTGAGGCGGCGACTGGCGGTCCCTGTTCCTGGCTTGTTCCCAGGACCTATCTCAGTTCGAGGACCGGACCAGTGCCTCCAGCAGGTGCATGAGTTGTGGCCTTTTGCTAATTAAACTCAAATCGCCATAGTTCACAGCGTGTTAGGCGAAGCAAATTGATTTGAACAACGGTGCCAAATGCGCACAGCAAGGAGCAGCAAGGATCGTTTCACTAGTAAGAAAATATTAATATTATAAATTAAATAAATATTTGTAAAGATTTAAATAGATTTTTGTTAAATTTGTTTATAATATATATTTGGGGAAATTATTTTTCAAGCTGTTAAAACTGTTAAAGTTGCAGAAAATGTGAGTTACTTTTGTTTAAATTTCTTTGTTTCTTTTTAAATTAATTAAAATTAATTTTTAGTATTTTATTTCAAGTTAAATCTTATTTATTCTTGAAAAAAAAACCTAATTTTGTTTACAGTGTAGGCCTGGGCATTACAGCTAATTAATTCGTTTGGCCGCTTGCTTAATTAAAAGCGATTGACCATGCAATCCGGGTGAGGATGCCACAGCTGATGAGCCAGCCTCTCCTCGGGTTTCGCTGCCGCTGCCGCTGCCGCTGCTGCTGCTCTCTGGTGTCCTGTCACTCCTCCTTCTCCTATCCATCCATCCATCTATTTGCCCCTCTTTCCCTCCCCTCTCCTTTCACTTATTAGCCATTTGCCTTTGTAATTCAATAAACAGGCGCCAATGCAATTTGTCAAAGGAGTTCTAGGCAAAAGGGACGGAGATGTAGATAGGCAGCAGGATCAAACAGCAGTTTTGTGTGCTTTAAAATGAATTCAAAACATTTTTAATTAATTAAAAATTTGTTTAGTATTTTTTTTAGAGTCATTTTTCTGCAGGTAACATCAGTACTTTAGCTTTGTTCATTTGCACTCAAGGGCCATAAATTTAGGGGGGACAACGCGGCGTATGAGTTACGGCGATGACTACCAGAGACCAGCAGGATCCTGCCACCCTTTCGACGGTGGTGTCAGTAATTTTTCATGCATTTAACAATAGTAGAGAAAGGCCAAGATGCAGATGCAATGACAACTCCTGGCCGCATCCTGTCCGCTGCCATCACTCACTTGCTCACTTTGTCATTCGGTGGCACCGTCAGTGAGTCATTCAGTCACTCAGACACTTACTCACTCATTCATCCGCTTATTCAGTCAGTCAGCGGGATATTCTTCTATTGGTCGGGATTGTTAGGAGTTTTGCAAAGGCTTATAAACTCTTTTAATGTTAATGTGTAAATTTAAATATATATTTTTATAATAAATAAATTTCTAAATAAATTTGTGAAAAACCTAAGAAAATATAAACCCTAAAGACCATCAAACAAATTAAAAATTGACATGAATCCCTTGAACCATAGTAATGACATTTTTTCCTTTTACCCAGCTTAGTTACCACTTTTTCTTGCCTTGTTATTTATGCATTGCAGCGGCCATTATGGCTTAATTAAGTTTTCCAACACTAATTGAAACTTGGCCTTGCTGTGACGTCAGCCAATGGCTATTTTTTTTCAAACCCCCTCCCCCCCCCTCGCCTCCTTTGGGGATGCTTCATCACACAAGTCAACCACATTCACGTGCCTCGGCAGTTTATCTTCACACACTTGTGTCCTTTGTTCTTTCTGCCTTCACTTTGTTTCGTCGGGTTAAAGGACATGCAGGCACCGTGGCCTTGCCCATTTACCAACACCCACCAGCCACCCCATCCCACCCCTTTTGGGATCCTTCTGTTTGGGTTGCTCTTGTTGGCTTTTTGATTGGAACAAATGCTTTTCTAATCTCAGCTGGAACGTTTCCTTCTTCGGGCATTTCTTCATCTCGCCGCTCGGCTCCTTCTTGGATATTCCTCATTTCGTTTTGTCGCCTATTTGTCATTGCATTTTCTCCTAGCACATTTTCCTTGTACATTTTCCTTGCACATTTTCCTTGTACATTTTCCTTGCTTATTTTCCCGCTGGCCAAAAGGATGCAAGGGGGATGCGAGACAGAGACAGAGATGTCAACACCAAGGCGGAGGGGTTTAACACACACACACACACTCGCACACACACACACACACACATCTGCTGCAGGCCATTTTCAATAGTTTGCTGGTTGTCCAAGATAGCTGCACTGAGAAAAAAATAAATATGAACAAAGAATAGGAACAAAAATATGAAAAAAAATATGAAAAAAAAATATGAAAAAAAACAATATGAAAAAAATAAAGATAAAAAAATAATAACAAAAAATATGAGAAATTTTCAAAACAATAATTTGGAAATCTTTAAGTTTCCAAAATTCAAAATACCAATATTATTTTTTTTTTCATATTTAAATCTTCTATTTTCTAACATAAAATTTTAAAACTTCAAAAAAGGGAAATTTTTGAGTTTTAAAATCATAAAAGTTTGATTTCTAAAAAATTTCAAATATTTTATTAAAATGCAAATCACTTAATCTTTAATTTTCTTAAGGAATCAATATGTTAATATTATTAGTTTACATGCAATTATTTTATTCTTTTATTATTTAATTTACAGAATTTTGAAATTTCTTGAATTAAAAATCTATATTAATTTTTATTAATATTATAAAACTTAAATTACTAAATTTGCAATTCTTTTAATATTTGAAACCCTAAAATTGTATATCTTTAAGTAATAATAATCTGAAATCTTAAATTTTTTTAAGATTTTAAAATTTATAAATCTTGAAACTGAGGAATCACTGAATTTATATTTTTCTCTTTTTAAATTTAATTTTCCTAATTTAAAAATTGGCTAAATTTACAAGTTCCCAAGATTAAATCTCTATATTTTAAAATTTCTTACTTATAAAATTCTTTATTTTTAAAATCTTGAAATACTGCAACTTTTTTTTCCCTAAATTTAAATTATTTTAGTCTCTAGATTTTTCCTCAGTGCAGGGCAAAAGAGATAGCTATTGAATCACAGAGAAGAAGACAGAGAAAGTTGCATTTAATGGCCAGCTGTGTCCAGAAAATTGTTTCGTGGAGGCGGCAGGCGGTAGGGCCGGTGGCTAGGGATCCGGAAACAAGTTGGGAAGTTGGAAAGTTTCTCCGAAAAATGTTCGATTCGAAAACGGAAGTTGTGTGCGCCTTCTTAGCTGCAAACATATGTCTCCTAGCATTTTTTTTTATCTATCTTTATTTTTGCCACAATCCAAAGAATTGAAGTGCTGGCCATGAATGGACTCGGATTCGGATTCTCTTGTCCATTGACAATCTGGCAGCAGTTTAGTAATATTTTTCACCCAATGGCCGCAAGGCTTTGAAAAGCATTTTGAAATACATTTGATTTATCATTGGCTTTTACCAAATTGAATATTAAGTGCATGTTTCAATAAAGAATCTGCCTCTGGTCAAGCTATAATTTGTTAAAGTCATTTGATTTGATAAGAGATGATGCTCAAAGCCATTTCAATTAATCGTTCTCAGGCAATTAAAAATGAGTTTTGTATTGATTTAAAATGATAGTTTTGATATGTATTAAAAAATGTATATATAAAAAAAAGTATAGAGCTTTAAAATATATATAGCAAGCAGGGAACCTAAAGAGATAAATATTTATTTGTATTTTTATATAGATTTGTTTAGTTTTTGATGGCTTTTTCTTAATTGCTTTATATTTATTTATTGCTTATATTTAAAAATGTAAATAAATTCTGTAAAATGTAGAGAGCAAAGGTAACATTTCCCACTCCCACACACACACTCTTAAAATCAATGTCCAAGGACCCTGCCAGGCACTTGGCACTTCATTTAAAGAAACTTTAAAGTCGAAGGTAGAGCCGGAAATACGGACGTCAGTTTTTTTTTTTTGGAGGCAACAAAGGCCTCCGGACAGACAGACTTTCGACTTTTCTTCTATTTTTTTTTTATATGCTACGAAATTCCAAAATCATATGCTATGCCGCCGCACACTCGCCGCACCCAGCTCCTGGAGATGTACACACATCTCGGAACCATTTGGACATTTGGTAGTCTCCCCAAAGGTCGCATTGCATTTTAGTCACGTTCGGGGCGGAAAAGTTATCGAAGATTTAAACGCACGTACAGGGGGGGGTGTGGGGGGTAACTTGCGGCACATACGAGCAAGGCATACAGTGCGTTTCACTTAACTGATTGGGTTAGAAGTAAGGCCAAATCGAGAGATATTTTTAAAATATCAAAATACTAGATAAAAATGTTGAAATGTTATCTAAAAATAAGAAATAAGGAAATCAGGAAAAGCAGAAGTGCCACAGAAATTGTGTTAAATACTAAGAGTAGTAGTAGAGTAGAGAGTAAATTTAGTTAAATGTAGCCTTTTTTTGAGACCCATTTTAAGTGATTTTAAATCTTTTCTTCGTCTTAAGAAAGTTATAAGTTTTACATTGTGAAATAAAATAGTAAATTCAAAATTTTGACCTTTAAATTCAGTAAAACAGAGGTGACAGAGGTTTTGTAAATTGTTTTTAAATACTAAAGTGTCTAAAACTATGCTATAAATTATTATTTTGTTAGATGTAGCCTACCTTTAAGCCGCATTTCAAGTGATTTCAAATCTTTTCTTCATTCTCAGTCTTAAATTATTAATTAAATTTAATTAAAATCTCAAATAAGTAAATTTAGATGCCACAGAAAACTTTTTTTAATATTAAAAATGTCTAAAAGTATGCAATATTTTTTGTAAAGTTCATAATTACCACACAAAATAATATTTTTGCTTTAATAAATTGTATATTTCAATTAATTTCAAAAACCTTACACTCACACACCGCACCTTACATCAATACAGTGAGATACTTGTAGGAAAAACCAAAAGCCGTCATCAAATGCCGTGAGTTATTGTAAAACGTCGGCTTCTGTTCGTGTCTTCAATTGCCTCTCTAATGCGGACGGGACTATAAGTATATATATATATCTATATATGTAAGTATGGATAGAGGAATGCTGGGGAAATCGGTCGGGAAAACTCCGCAGACTCCCCAAACGATTCGCACGTAGCCGGGGAGAGCGAAAAAGTGCCAACTGTTTTGCTTGTCAAATTGAAATTAAAAGCCAAAATGCCTCAACTTGGCTGCTTTGCTATACCCACCGCCTCATCCTCCTGCCGATTCCCAGTTGGAGTCATAGATATAACCTTTTTATAAAATCAATAAAACCCAATAAAATATATACGAGTATCTACTTCAGTCAGGCGGCAAATTTACACTTGGAAAATTAATTTGCTTTTACTTAGGAATTAGTGGAAATGTAGAAACGATTGAGAAATTAAGAATTAAAGTATTTTTTATTAGTTAATATATTAATTTGTAGTTTATATTTATTTATTAATTTGTATTAATTGGTATTTTTAAATTATTTTGTATTTTATTTAGTATTTTATTAGTATTTTCTGAAGTATCTTAATGAATTATATTGTTTATAAACATTTGTATTATTTTATAGTTGCAAAAATATTCATAAAAATATATTTAATCAAAGAAAATCATTTATTAACTTTAATTTACGTTTTTCTTTAATATCTATTTCTTGTAGTATTTTTTTTAGTATTTTATTTAGTATTTTAATTGATTATATTATTTATTTATTAATTTGTATTATTTGATTGCTTCACAAATATTTATAAAAATATATTTAATCAAAGAACATTATATATAAACTTTACTTTATGTTTTTCTTTCATTTCCTTCCTCAGTTTAATTTTTTTAAGTGCCTTTTCTGGCACGTAGCCAGTTTAGTTTAGTTCCTCAGTTCGGATTCCTTGGGCTGGAAATGGGAATGGAAATGGTTTCGGGGTTCAACGGGGGTCCCCGAAGTCAGACGCAGAACTAGACTGAGGCGTACCCAGTTTCTGTGGTCAGCTTTTGGGGATTGTGATACTACTGCTGCGGTCGCGTGACCTTTGGCCCCAGTCTCAGTTGCAAAAAAAAAAATAAGAACAGAAAAAAGATACCAAAAAAAAAAAAAAGGGGGAGCAAAGCCACACAACTTCTTGTAGGATTTCTCAGTTTCTGTGTCTGGGTCAGTAGACGACGAGAGAGGTTTCCTGCCACGTAGTCTCCCGTTTTTTTATTTTAAGCATCTTAAAGTCAAACCCAATAGATATTCCCCAGTTTTTCTTTGTAATTTTTACAGATATATTCTTCAACAACTTGGCAAACATTTGTCATAATTAAATTCATCATTTGGCCAATCGAATTTCGTTGGCACAATTCGCTACTTCTCGAATTCGTTCGAATCCATTCATTGATGATTTAAGTGCCGTTTCGGCTTTCGGCAATCCTGTGGGATCCTGCGGCCACCAGCCCGCTTCCCCCCCGGAATCCCCCCCTACCCGCTACCCCTCCTTGAAGCGTACCCCCAGCAAAATGCACCTCGCGGCATTTGAAACCAGTTTGGCAATTATTCATGCAGCCTAAACACAAAACAGAAGCCCCACAACGGCCTGCATATGTGTGTGATAGTGACTGTGTGTGTGCATGATGTGTGTGTGTGGGTGTGTCTCAGCGGGTGTGCCTTTGGGTGTGTGTGTGTGTGTCTGTGTGTGAGGGAGTCCATGTGGGTGCAATTAAACGAAACTGTCTATCTGTCTATCCGTCGACCTCATCTCATCTCCGCTTCCGCTCTTTTGCACTTGAGAAAATTGGATATGAGCTCAGCAAAAAGCAAAAAAAAAATAGTATTTAATTCGTATCTTATTTTTCATAAATAAAATAATAAATTGTAGTGTCTTAAGTGTGCTAAGTCTATTAAAAAAAGACTTAAATAAACGTAGACTTCAGTGCTCTAGAAGTCTTTCGAGTTTTTAAAACTTTTAATAATGTGTCTAAAAGTATGCTGTACAATTTTTATGAAGTGAAAATGAGCCTTTTTAAAGGTGTAATATTGTATAGGTAATTTTGGAAAGCCTTTTAGATATTTTTAGAAAACCATAGTGATTTCTAGAACACCTCTATTATAAGCATTATCCTGAGTTGGAGTTCTATTGCATACTTGTGGGTCTCATTTTAAATGGTTTGTAAAAGCTAAGATATTTTTTATAAATAAAGTTTACTAAACATTTTGTGGCTATCATTTTAAATGGATTTTAAAGCTAAGATATTTTTGAGAAGAAATTTACTAAAAATGTTGTAAGTATAATAAAAGACCTTTGAATAATGTTATTCAATTTATTTATTGATTTAAAATTGAAATATTTTCTCTTAAATATATTTTCCTCTATATATAAAAATAGTTTTAATAATCAAATATACCTGGAAATGTTGCAATTATAATTATAAAAAATATAATGTTACATTTATGTAGAGGTCTTTATTTACTAAATATTTTCTGTATAATATTTGTTATTATTATTATTTTATATTATTATATTATATTATTTCTCTCTCTATATTTTCTCTATATAAAAAGATATTTATAAACATATTCTAATTATAATTATACAAAAATAATAAATATTAATAAACGGGTATTTAATTATTAAACTTTTACATTTTGCCTTTACAATAAAAAATATATTTTCATTGTAAAAATAAAAGACAATTGAGATTTATTTTATTATATTTACATTTATTCCAAAAATCCAAGAATATTTTACCTTAACTATTTCGTAGCTCATTTTTCTCAGTGCACTTTCGTTGTGTCGTCTTGCATTTCTGTTGTTTAGCTGCGTTCGCGCAATTTTCCCATTTCCCGTTCGCTTATTAATGAATTTTCCAATAATTTCAGTTCAGCTAGGCGGCTGTTAGATGGTTACTGCGGATCCATGAATCCATGGAGCGGGAATAGGGAGGAAAGGGAGGAAAGCAGGGAGCAGGGAGGAGAGAGCAGGGAGCAGGGAGCATAGACCAGGAAACATGAAGCAGGGCATCGGGATCCAGGGGAGGGACATGAGGATATGCAGCTGTCCATGTGCTGCTGGCATTTTTGGTCGCACTTAGACTTATTGTTCGGGCCTTGGCAGGATATGGAAGGATCGAGGGCATCCAGCGTTGCGTTTGCCATTAAATCATTTTATTTCGACGTTAGGCAGATGGTGAGCACAGGACGAACGCATACGCAATGCCTCACACAGCCATTATCCTGCGTTAAATACGGCCAGCAAAAGGATGAATTTCTTGCCCCATTTGAATAGTTTTTGAAGTCATTTGTTTAAGCTTCCAGAGTTTTAAAGTCTGTCTAATATATATATTTTTTTGTGTTCGATTTTGAGTTCCTTATTCTTGACTCTCACCGAGCTTAATGATAGTTTTCCTACATTTCCCATATGTTTTAATCAAACTGCAAGTTAATCAGCGGTCAATAATAGCCCAAGGCTTCTGTGTCCCAGCGATGTGTGCTTTGCTCCATAGTTTCTACGGTTGCTTTTCTTTTTCCTCCATTTTCCTGACCCCTTCTTGAAGTTTTCCCGCAACCTCCACGTCTTGCCTAACTCTCAATTGTTTGGGGAATTTCGAGAAAACGTTTTCTGCCATTAGTTTAGCTTGAAGTCCATAGTAGAAAAATTATAAACGGAGCACAGGAAAAAATTAATTTGTATTTGTATTATATATTTTTTAGTATTATTAGTATTAAGATCAGATATTTTTAAGGTACGTATAAAAGAATAAGCGAACTATGGCAAGGGAATTCAACTTGTACTAAAAAGTTATCAGTTTTCTAAGTTTTATTGCCTTTAATTATAATTAAAATTATTACGATATACTTATAATTTATTACTACAAAAAAATTATAGTTTTAACAATATAATTCCAATTGATACGATATAATTATAATTATTACGATATAGTTATAATATTTACGATATAATAACAATTATTACGATATAATTTTTATTATTACGATACATAATTGTATTTTGTTCGACATTATGAAACTTATTACAATATAAATATAATTATTACGATATAGTTCTAATTTTTACGATACATTTCTGATTATACCAATAAAATTGTAATTAATAAAATTTAAGTTATCAATTTTTCTGTATTTATTTCTGAATATATTTTTAGTCTATTTCCTTGAATAAAAAATTGTGCGAATTGATTCTTTTTTTTAAATATTCATTAATTAAGTTATTATATATGTATTTATATTTTTTATTTTATATCTAGCAAACTTAATTATTTATTCTAATTCAAAGTATCAATAATATAATATTTATTGTGTAAAAACTGTAGAAAAACTGTGCAAAGCTACAGCAAAGCCAAAAGGGAAAGGTATATATATGTATTTGTGCCCAAATTCGGGGAATCCCCCACGGTTGTGAATTAATGTTAACGCTGTTAATGTTAACTTGCCGTAATGTATGTTTGATAAGTTAATTTTCTTTGCTGCGGGAAAATCGACGAATAAGGAAAAGCTCCGAAAGGAAAACGGTCGGCTTATCATTAAAGTCATTGGGAAACGATTCCCAAGGCAACAAAGCCATTAAATAGCTTTGTGTGTGTGTGTGTGTGTTTGTGTGTGTAGGGGGGTAAATCGAGACATCAGGGGGGGGGGGGGGGGGAAGGGGGGGGGGGAG